>JAJAGP010000008.1:699838-837338 GCA_025084515.1 Ancistrus triradiatus | reverse complement strand
TCAAGATTTTTGCTCAGCTCTTTTACCAAGTGGAAGATCAATTCAGCTAGACTTAGGAGAATATATAAAGATGTTTCCTCTGCTTTTTTAAATACACCCCAAGTTTTAATGGGATTGAGGTCTGGTGATTTTGTGGTCAGGTAAAGTGTCCCATATTACCACTAATGGGTGTCCTGATGCCATAATAAATGCTACATTAGTCCAGATGCAGAGCTGGTAAGTAACTTCATAACTGTACTTAAGTATTTTTAGGTATCTGTGTTTTACTAGATTATTTCTGTAACTTAATTCTTTTTAATTTTACTTACTACATTTCAACAGAAAAATGTGTACTTTTTACTCACTACATTTAAAAAGCAGGCTTGTTACTGTATCTATTTTATCAATTTATATATTTTTCTTTTTAATTTATTTATATATATTCTCCCAAGCCAAATGACAGAACCCTTGGTGAACACAGTAGGATTGGATACTGAAAAGTTTCCAAAAAGAACTGCTCTGAAAAACTGCTTGTGTCTTTGTTTCTTAAAGTTGACGATGTGAAAAAGATACGGCGAAATCTCTGTGACACATTAAGAGAAGGGAAATTAAGGAAAGCTAAGACAAGAAGTACTTTTTGTCTAAGGAGTGCTTAGACAAAAAAAACGTAGGTCCCGCTATGTTAAAAATCAAACTGGAACTGAGGTTTTTCAAGCTCTTCTGTTTATCTCAGTCCAGTGCCTTTCTTCACCCATAACTGCAGGAGCAGACAGGCAGGTAGGAGGCCCGTGAGCCGCGGCGTTACGCTGACGGCGGGCACAAAGAGCCGCAACACCTGTCAGCGCTCCTTAGCACTGAACTCTGCTAATGAGACACGAGAGAACGTGAGCGGGAGAGTCACGATCAGAGAGCTGTCCATCTTTGAGCCCTAGTATCCACCTTTACGGGACCCAGAGGGTGGAAGAGAGAGAACAGTAAGTTTATGAACGATTGTGCTTGTGTGTCCATGCTGCCTTGACCTGACATGAAGCCAGGGATGTGTGATTGCTAGACAGAGCACTAAAGAACAGACAGAGAGCAACGAATAGCAAATAACAGCAAAACCAAAGCGTCCTGTGGTCAGAGAATTCACTGGGCACATGCAGAGGCACACCCTGGACAGGGCACGAGTCCATCACAGGGTTCCGTGACTGTCAAGCCCTGTCAAGCCACCAGAGCTACTGCAAACAACTCAGCTGTTGGAAAATTCGAAGCTCTCCCAATTACTGGAGAACATACCAAACTCTGTCTGCCTTTAGCCAGAGCTCAGGATTGAACGTGGGACATTGTACAAAGAACATGGCTTGTGTCCTAATACTTTTGGATGCATTCTGGGGATTGTCCAGATACTTTTGGCTGTGTGTGGGGGGGCACGTCTGATTACTGTTGGCCACGTTTGGGGTGCGTGTCCCAATTCTTTTAACCAGGGGAGTGTCCCGATACTTTTAGCCACATGTGGGGGGTGCATCCGAATACTTTCGGTTGTGTCTGGGGGCGGGGGCATTTCCCAATACGTTTGTCCGCATGCAAGGGTGTGTCCAAATACTTTTGGCCTTGTGTGGGGGGGCACGTCCAATTACTGTTGGCTGAATACTTTTGGCTGCATGTCCCAATACTCCAGAGGAGTATTCGAATACTTTTAGCCGTCTATGGGGACACGTCCAAGTACTTTTGGCTGCATGCAGGGCGTGTCCAAGCACTGACTGACTGAGCAGAGCAGAGCAGATCTTACTTACGCAGACAGGCGTTATCGGTGAAGAACTCGGTGAACTTCTCGCAGTCCTCTTTACTGTTGCCGCTGTTGCTGCAGTCGCAGAACGGCGAGACGCTGATTTTAGGAGAGCGCAGGTAGTTGGGGGTCATCACTGTACCTGGAAGGGAGAAACACACAAGATCTGGATGACTGACGACGCCCATAGACGAGGGGGTACGGGCCTTGCTCAAGGGCCAGCCTACAGTTAGTACTCCAGAGCCTTTATCACTGTCACTATGATCTAAGTCAGTAATGAGCTCTTACCAATGAGGCCTGAGTAGGAGAGCAGGCAATCTGCGTAATTGTCTTTCAGGCAGCCGGACAGTGAACGTGGCTCAGACTGACAGTTAGCGAAGAAATCGGCCAGACGAGACCTGCAACAGACCACGAGAGACCCTGGGTTGGATTACGCAGGTAATGGATGTGAGTTAGTGATACAGCCTCTATAATGTAGCATTACCAATTTTGCCTCTACTTATCACGATCACACAGGGTCCAGGGCCTATCCCGACATTCACAGGATGCTAGCGAGCCTCTTCCCTGAATGCAAGGCAGGGTAGGGGCTCTGGTGGAGCATCAGGGGATGTTCCCTCCGTCAAGACAAAGCCAATTGTGCTGGGATGCTGGAACTCCAACCTTGGCTATGGCAATGGTGGTGCTATCAAATTGGCACCAAAAGCATTCCTTTACCCTAAGGGTGCAGTCAAACCAATTGCGACCTATCCACATCATTATTCCCTACTCCGTCCTCCACCGACCTTTACAATTGATGCTGTGTGTTGGGCAGGCAGCCACCCTTGGCAAATCTGTCAAACCCTTTATGTGCCCCTGAGGTGCCACACCATTTTCTGAACCTAAATGGTGCGGGAAACTGACTGTGATGTCTCTAAACCATTATTTCCTACTTTGTCCTCCACCGACCTTTACAGTTGATGTTTGGCATTGCTTAGGTACCCTCCCCTGGCAAATCTATTTAACTACTTATGTGCCGCCTGAAGATCCACAGAATTCCCTGAACCTAAAGAGTGCCGCCAACCAAGTTAAACATCTCCACACCATTATTCCCTGCTCTGTCTTCCACCAAACTCCACATTTGACTCTGTGTTGGGCAGGCAGCCTTCCCTGGCAAATCTGTCAAATCATTTATGTGCCACAGCATTTAATAAATCAAAACTGACTGCAGCATCTCCACACCATTATTCTCTACTTTGTCCTCCACCAACCTTTACAGTTGATGCTGTGTATTGGGTAAAGAGCCACCCCTGGCAAACCTGTCAAACCATTTATGTGGCCCTTAAGATCCAGAGAATTCCCTGAACCTAAAGAGTGCCTCCAACCAAGTGAAACATCTCCACACCATTATTCCCTACTTCATCCTCCACCAAACTCCACATTTGACGCTGTGCGTTGGATATTGAGCCTCCCCTCACAAATCTGTCGAACCATTTATGTGTCCCCTGAAGTGCCACAGCATTTTCTGAACCTGAAGGGTGCACCCAACCGAGTGAAATATCTCCACACCATTATTCCCAGGTAGCCTCCCCTGACAAATCTGTCAAACCATTTCCGATAGCATTCAGCCCTGCCCAGTGTCGCCACAGGGGCACAGGTTAGTGCTGTCGCCTCACAGCTCCAGAGACCTGGGTTCAAGTCCCAGGCCGGCCACTGTTTATGTGGTTTGCATGTTCTCCTCTTGTCTGGGTTGGTTTCTTCTGGATTGTCCAGTTTCCCTAAAGTGCTTGGCATCCCTAAAGTATCCCGTTATGAGTAACTAATGTGAGCGTGTGATGGACTCTGTTCAGGGTTGGTTCCCGCCTTGTTCCCTGTGCTCAGTGACAATTTGGTTTGAGCAGGGATGAAAATGAATGGGTAAATGGACTGTCCAAGCAATTAGAGGACCTTGCTCAGGAGCCTAGCAATTGTATCAGGACACTGCTAGAATCTGGACCCTCAGTCTTCAGAGCTGTAACAACTATGCCACCATTGGCCAAAACGTATAATGATCATTTACAATAATTAGGAGTCTCTCTTATGCAAGTAAGGCAAGGGCCTCGCTCAAGGGCCCAACGCTGGCAACTTGGTACAGATTAGATGATGAAGCAGGATTTATGCATTATTATATTTGCATATCCCTGATGTCGACACTTTTCCCGAACGCCAGCCTCGCTTTGTCACTAAGAACGGAGTAAATTAATGCACTGTGCTGCTGCTCCTGACATATGGTGCGGGACTAGTGTGAGACTGAAAGCATCTATCCATCTTCCCCAAACATCACCTATTCCTGTTTGCTAGGCATTCAAACCTCTGAAAGCTCTGAGACCGTCTGCAGAAAAACATTAACGTCACCGCAGAGAGGGGTGCGAGAGGAAAAGGGATGTAGGAGGTACCGGGGGTGCAAACGTCCTCCATTTACTAGAGTGCCTATCAGCTTCTGGAGATGAGATGCAGATTAGCAGACTCATTAGCCATCCCTCTGTCAGGCTCTTTTCACATGCAGTCCACCTCCACAACGCCTTAATCAACCCCTAACAAGGCACTCGCAGTACCTGAGGGCGCGTTCCACATCGAGCAAACCAGATTTGAGAGCTCCCGCTTTATTGCTACACTGGGCGTAATTGTGCTAACCGGGTTTGTTCTGACTTTTAGGTTAACGTGCACTTTATTTCCCCGCAGAAATGCAGATCTCTAATCACAGAGGACGGAAAAGCTCGTCTGCTCAAGTGGGCGCCAAGTTTGTTAGCGCCTCTAAAGCCTCCGCTTCACAGGTGCTGCTTTGCAGCATCGCTTAAAGCTAAGAGCTAACAGGACAGCGAGGGTCTCAGTGATACGCTCAGAGTAAATATGAACTATCAATGCAGCTCGAGTGCCACTGCTAATTTACACACGCTGTTCAACAAATGGTGATTCTGGACTAAATGCTGCTGCTATATTTGTCACTGAAGTAAAAATAAATAACATACTATTATTAACACTTACAAAAATGACCTGATAAAAAAATCTAAAATCTCAGCCAGTTTTACATATAAAATATGAACAGATTTAACTCCATTTATTCAGCATAAAAACACTAATTTAAATGCAATTAAACTCATGTGATGACCTATTCATACTAAACATGATGATGAAATAAGGTAGCATTGTTAAAGAACTCTTTCTATGTAATTATTTTTCAGAAATGAAATTAATTTACCTGGCTGTATATGTTACTAGTAAATCTGTGGATTCACGTTCAATAACTAAAATAAATAAATCATGAAAGAAACTTAAAAAGTACAATACCCCCAGTACTTTTTTTCCATACGTAAAAAAATTATAAAATAAATAAAATAAAAACACAAACAAATGAATCTACAAACAAATAAAAAAAAAAGATTTAACCTGTACAGAAATCATGTATTTATTTTATAATTAGATGTTTGTTATTAAAGAAATTTTCAATATAATTTCTTTCTTTTAATAAAAAAATTGGTTTATTTATTGTATCAACTCAAACTGGGCTTATATTAGAAAAAAAAAATTGGTTAATCATAAGTAAGTAAATACATAAATAAATAAATAAATAAAATACCTGTTTAAACTCTAAATTTAAATGGTTTTTGTAATTTGTAACACATTTTTTTAGCAAATTTGTACTTTTTATTTATGCAAGCTTGACCACAATAAACTAGAGAAAAAAATAAACAATTAAAAATGAATAAACAACATTAAACATATTATTATTTTATGACCCCAACCAGTATAAACTTGATTAAAATTAGAAAATACATAAATAAATAAGTTTAACTTGACCTAAAAGTAGAACAGCAAATTTTAATTTTTTAGATTTATTTTTTACAATTTATTGTTTATTTCAAATTATTACTTTTCTTAACAAATTTAGAATATTTGTTTCCAAATTATAAAAAATACAATTAGTAGTCTTACTGCATGATTTATTTACAGATTTACCTTTTTTCCAACTACACATATATTTTTTCATGCTTGTTTTTCAGACTATATCATATATTGTATACGTTGTTGTTATCACTGTTGTTACATTTGTATGAATTACTTGATGTGTCTTTTTATTTATTTATTTATCTTTTTGGGAGGGGCAGTCTGAATTATCGGTACCAGTCCAATAACAACAGCTGCTTGGTTAATCACAAAACAAAAACATTTTAGTTTCATACTTGTACTTTTTTCATAAGTTTGCAGTCTGATCATGATGCAAAACCGCAGAGCCGCTGCTCTCGCACTCCCCTACCTGCAGATGTAGTTGCTCTTGCAGGAGGCTCGCAGCATCAGGCAGTTTGGTTTCTCCTTCTCCTCGTAGGAGCAGGCAGGCACGATGGTTTGGCGCCGGCGCTCGGAGCATGCCAGCAGGTCCGCCGGTGGGCAGGAGCAGTACAGCATGCCGTAGCTGTGCCTGGGAGGCACCTTGTCGAAGAACTGGCGTAGTGCCTTGTGGCACTTGCGCTTGTTGCAGACCTCGGCCGTGGAGACGCGACTGGTGCAGGGGCTGATGTAGGCCGAGCGGTACTTCTTACACGTGTCGTTCAGGTTGCACGCCTTGGCCGCGTTCAGGCAGTTGTTCTCCTTGGCAAGAGTCGGATCGCCTGGAAGAAAGGGAAGAGGGAATGGTTTATGGGAATCCCAACTGCCACCTTTCTTCCTATTCAAATATTCTACAAATGCCCCCGACTTCCAGTTAAGCTGACACTAGGGATTCATTAAAAGGCCCAACAGGGGCAGCCGGGCAGGCTTGAGATTTGAACATGCAACCTGCCCAGCGTTCTGCCACTGAGAGGAAACCAGGTTGTTGGAGATCAGGGTTCAGTTCTTCTCTCTCAACGGCCAATTGGCTTATCTTCAGGGATTCTGGTTTGCGTACAAATTCCAACCAATAAACTGTGCAGTAACTTTACTGGCTTGTTCAACTTGTGACTTTGCAATATGTATTGGCACCCCGTCCTGACCCCAGTGTTTGCTGGACAGGCTTTGAAGGTCTGTTCACTCAGCCAGAGAGAGATAAAGCACACCAAGCCTTTCTCGTTCGATATCTCTCATTTGCATGCAGCTGTGTTGACAGCTGGATAAATAAAACATTTTTTGCTTCTCTTCTCTCAATATGTGGTACAGCTAGTCTGAACACTGGATTTTTTTTTAGGGGGGGGGTAGAGTTAAATCAAACAGAGCCGTCCCTCTGGAGCCCCGCAGGCTAAACAAACAGGCCGCGGCCGAAGAGCCGAGTCATCAAAGCGGCCTCTCTCGCACGCTCTCCTCGGCTGTCAGCTCTCGCTAATTGCTCTCTTTCTTACAGACGCCTCCATTAATTACCTTTCCTGGAGACTTTTCAGAAACGCGGCACAACAGCAGCAGTTTGGCTTTTAATGAGGGCCAATTAAAAAAGCAGAGAGCGCAGGTTCGCGTCGGAGACTGCGAACGTGTGGGTGTGTACCCTCCGAGTGTATGAGCGAGTTTGCGTGTGTGTGTCAGTACTCAGCCAATAAGCATAACGTCTGAGGGAGCTGTGTATGGTCTTCAACAGCTCACCTGTCAGGAGGAGCCGCGCCGGTTTGTCAGAGCCATGCTGCAGAGAAATCGGCGGCATTCGAAGGCACAGTCATCTTTTATTAATGTGTTCATAGTTCCCTTAGAAGCAATCGACTTGGGCTGGTTGGGGGCAACCAGGGACCCCCTGGACGGGATTAAATCACTCACGGGAACCAACCCTAGCCAGAGCATGGGGCACACAAGCAGCCTTGTTCACTCTGGGATGCTTTAGAGACACTGAAAGTGTTTCTATTGTGATGGGAAACTGGAGTACTCAAAGGAAAGCCACATAAACCTAGGGAGAACATGCAAATCTCACACATGCAGTAGAAGGGCTACTCAGACCCAGATCTTATGCATTACATATTTACGCAATAGACCATGAGAGGGAGCATGTTATCGTGAATAAGGTGAGTGCCATAGATAACCACAGCCCTGATGTTATTTGCAATAACACACGACCTGGATTGTTCTGTTGCTTTTATACTTATATTTTATACTAAATATGCTTTCACACTGACAGTGCCTTCCGCCAAAGTAGGTCCACAACAAATAAGTTGTTGCTATGCAATGGTAACACAGTACGCCACTGAAGGTTTATAGAAAGTTAGTTTGAAACGCAAAGCGCAAATAAGCAAAGACAAAAAGAATAAGGACCCAATCTAAAACTAAAATTCATTACAAATTAAATGATATACAGTTGTACCTCGGTTCTCGACCATCTCAGAACGCGTCAAATTCGGTTCTCGATGCATTTTAACTAGACGCACTTCTTAAAACTTGTATGAGTCGAGCTGCGTGACTCGTTTCGGCCGAAACTCGATTCATGATTCACGATTCACTACACAAAGATTCACTGATTCAGATTCACAATAGACCTTCCTCTGTGCAGATCTCCGCTGTGTTTGTCGTGGGTTTTTTTTTTTTTTACATCGACAGTATTCTTATGAAAAATAATTCTCCATGGGTCCTAAAAAGGTTAGTAATGAGAGCCAACCAAAAGGAAAATCCTCTAGCGCCCTGAGTTCACCAATAGCGTAAGTGTTTTGCTTTTACGTTTCACTTTCAATCCATTACTCACTAAATTAAATGAGATTTTTCAACACTTTATTATAAAATAAGCTTTCTGTTAATGATTTTGGCCAACTGTATGTTAATGTAAGTGTTATATAGACTATAGTTCATGATACATTTAATTTATGATGGATTTGTTGAACATATCCCCACCATAAATCAGGGAGCACCTGTACAATACAGCTCCATTAATGTATATAATGACTTATACAGGGGGGATTTTCTGGGGCCTAGAACCCATTAATTCAATTTATATTATTAATTACGGAGAAAAATTTGCTCGGTACTCATTGTTTTCGTAGAGGTATCATTGTAGTTTAGTAACTGAAAATGATATATGTTATAATAATTACTATACTGTTTTATAAATAAACTTTACACACCCAAACACTAACTAATCAAAACTCAGCTACCCTTTATATACAAAACACTGTACATAAATGAGACATCACACACACACACACACACACAGACACACACACACAAACAGGAGAACAGGAGAACAGACGAGGCCATCTGGCGCAATCGGAACCGCGTGCAGCGTCTCTAGTTTCTGACAAAGCCTCAAATCGATGAGCTTCACCTGTTTCCTTGCACCCGTCTCTAATTTTCAATTATCGGGAGAATCAGTCTGAATAACGACCTTGTCTAGTGCCACGGCGTACCAAAATAACACAGCGACAACAGGGTTAGCACTAAGCTAACGCTCGGCATCAAAGACCTTCCGCGTCAAACCTGTCACCCGGCCTGACTGAGATATTAGCTCTTCATTGTCTCTGATTAGCAGTCTGAATGAAAGTCACACTCGAGGGCAAATCTGAAAATAGATACTGAACCGGGGAGAGTCAGATTACATCTGGTCAAGGGTTTGATTAGACTGGCACCATGATTAGCGACCAGTGTTAGGCTGACCCAGAGGTGCAGACTGTTGGAAAACTGCAGCGGGTTAGCAATAATTAGCAACTATTCGGCCGTTTGTGATCGAGTTCGCCTATCGCACAAATCCAGAGGTGAACTGGCATATGTGGCATATTATTGAGTTTAGCAAGGTCACATGTCAGCTTCAGACTAGCCACATGGCTAATAATAGAGCGACCAGACCCACTCTGCTAAAGGCCTGTGCTAATAATTAGCAAATGGTTTCCTGCTCAAAAAGCCAGAGGGACGAGGACCGGCAGCACACACTCTTCAAATGGGTGTTCATCAGGGCCGAGGCTCAGCCAGTGTGGTGGAAAGCACAACACCACTGGACTCTGAAGCACTTTGGATGATGTGTTTCCTTTCCTCTTCAGCCTGTTCAAGCCCTGAACCAAGCGGGGATCTAGAAGTAAGGCTGAGACTTTGAGGAGTAAAGATGGGCAGAGGATCTAAAGTTTATCAAAAAATGTCTGAGAAAATGTGAAATCTTTAAAAACAATGTTCCTCAAAGAAAGATTGGAAGGGATTTCCATATTTTTCCCTCTACAGAGCATAATATCATTAAACAATTCAGAATCTGGAGGAATTTCAGTGCATAAACTGAAGAGGTGTGATCTCCATCAATATCTGATAGAACCACATGGGCAAGGGATTACATTATCAAACCTTTATCAAGCTCTACAATACAGAGCTACATTCACAAATGCCACTTAACATGTTACTGTGCTAAAAAGAAGCCTTATCCTATAACCATGTCCTGAAACAGAATCCACTTGGGGCACCCAGGATGGAAATGGGGATTTCTGACCAATTCTGTCTGCATATCATCATTACTTCATTTGTTAGCTAAACCTAAATTGCCACCGTCCCAACATTTTGGAATTTGTTGCAGGCTTGAAATGCAGTTACCAAATGAAATGGAGATGACCAGAGAAAACATGAAATATCTTGGGTTCATACGGTCTACATTTTTTTTATTTGCATTTTCCATACTGTCCCAACTTTTTCTGATTTGGGGTTGTGTTTAGGTAAAACCTCACAGAATTGACAAGTGATAGCAACAGCATGTGCGTGTAAAACCAGGCCATCTTTACCAACCAGGGTAAACATGGCTGATTTGAGCTGATGAGTGTGTTTGGAGAAGTGCGATGTAATGGGCTAGAAATGATGCTGCGAGAGCTCGTTCGGCCATTACGGAGGGAGCAGCGCTCTGTTTTTCGCTCTTTTATGGAGCTAAAGAGTGCCATATTTCATAAGAGACCACGCACTGAGAATCCGTACTCTTACGATCAGTTATAATGCCCGTGCCCATTCTGTTACCCTCTTGTACTCTGAGGAGTACTCTCGTGGGTACTTACAGTTTCCTATATCATTTGCTCGCTTGCCATTTCCGTGTAGCCTCTCATTTCTCTATTTCTCTAATAACAGCTCTATTTTCATCATTGCTCTTGGTAAAACAAGCACAGTGTGTGTGGGTGTGTGACTGATATTGTAGCTTAGCTTTTTATCTTTTGTTTTTTTGTAAGCTACGATTTGGAAACAACAAATCAAATATCAACAGGCAATAAATAAAGCTGTACACGACTGACAGTGGTGAATGTTATGTTCATAAATGAAAGTCTACTGGACTGGGCAGCTGAAGGTTGAGAGACTTTGCTCAAAAACCCATGAAACTGCTTGCTGAAGTCAGTCCCCTACCCAGAGAGACTTACGACTCTTGAAATCCAAGCTTGGGACCCAACAGTGGCAGCTTGGCAGAGGTCTGATTTGAACCCTGGACTTTCTGGGCTACAATCCAGTACCTTAATCACAAAGCCACCAAAGTCCCATTATCATTTTAGCATAGATACTTATCCAGAGCGACTTACAGCCGGTTCAGCCTTAAAATCCAAGCAATTGTGGGTTAAGGACCCAATACTGCTCAATTACTGGAGGTCAGATTTAACCCTGGACCTTCTGGGCTACATTTCAGTACCTTAATCACAAAGCCACCAAAGTCCCATTATCATTTTAGCATAGGTCCTTATCCAGAACGACTTACAACTTTTAAAAGCTTGTAATCCAAGAACCTGTTGGTTATGAAACAGTAGCAGCTTGGCAGAGGCCGGGTTTGAACCCTGAACCTTCCCGGTCCAGTACCTCAACCCCTAAGCAAACCACAGTCATCCTTATCCAGAGCGACTTACAACTGGTACAAACTTACAATCCAAGCAATTGTGGGTTCGGGATCCAACAGTTCTCAAGGACCCAACAGTGGTAGCATGGGAGAGGTCGAATTTGAACCCTGGACCTTAAACAGACCCATACCTTAGCGCCTAAGCCATTTCAATCACACAATCCAAGCAATTGTGGGTTAAGGACCCAACACTGCTTAAGGACCGGAGATCGGATTTGAACCTGGACCTTCTTGAGTCCAGTACCTTAACCACAAATTCTCCCCATTATCATTTCAGCATAGGTCCTTATCTAGAGCAACTTGCAACTGGTACAAACTTACAATCCAAGCAATTGTGGGTTCGGGACCCAACAGTGGCAGCTTGGGAGAGGTCGAATTTGAACCCTGGACCTTAAACAGACCCGTACCTTAGCGCCTAAGCCATTTCGTTTTAGCAGACACCCTTATCCAGAACGACTTACAGTCGGTTCAATCATACAACCCAAGCAATTGTGTTTTAAGGACCTAACAGTGGCAGCTTGAGAGAGGTTTGATTTGAACCCTGGACCTTCTGAGCCACAGGCCAGCACCTTAACCACAAAGCCAGCACCGTCTCAGTATGACTTTAGCCGAAAGTCCTTATCTAGAGCGACTTACAACTGGTACAACCCAAGCCATTTTCCCTTAAGACTCTTGCTCAAGGACCCAACAGTGGTAGCTTGGCAGAGGTGGGATTTGAACCTTCTGGTCCCACCACAGTTTTAACTCACAGCAATACTGATGCTCTACCAATGGATGTTCTTGCTCCATCTAAAAGACATCGTCGATTACCTGTTTGAACAAATGGGCAGTAATCACAAACTGTCCAGCATTCGGACTTTGATTAATTCAGCCAAGGGACAAGGAGCTTGCTTAAGAGCTCAGTACTGACCTTTTGACAAGCCACTGTTGAACAGAGGAAATCCCCTTGTTCATGAAGGTCCCAGTTAAGTTTTAGACCAGAAAACAAGACCGCACTCTGTACCCCATGGCCACATGGTGGGTAGCCTGATTCCAAAGAGAATGCTGCTCGCTGTTGAACACAGCTTTTCTGTAGCTAAGTAAACTGTTTGTGATTTTGGTGTACACGTCTTAAGCTTTTTTTTATATTTAGCCTTAGGATCCCCATGTCCTGCATGGTTTAAGGTCCTAGTTCCGTCCTGCTCCACCATGTCTCAGTTCTGTCTGAGTTTTGTAGTATCGGAGCCTCGTGTGTGTAACCAGTACAGAGTCATATATTATATGTAGGCATAGTATTACTTTACAGTAATACGCAAGTCAGTAGTAGAACCCCCCAAATATAGAATTACAATTGTGTGTGTGTGTGAGAGATATAGGATTACACTGCTGAATTCTCTACGGGGATTTTTTCCTGCTCAAGCGCTCGCAGTATGTGGGTAAGGAAAACCTCCTGTGGGAGCACTGTGTGAGGAAATGGTAGCAACAGGCCTTTAATAACCCCACACACACACACACACACACACACACACACACGAATGCACAGACATGCACACTCAAACTGGCCCTCAGGCAGCATTTAGCTCCGGCCACAGATTGATGAGCATACTCTGTGTGTGTGTGTGTGTGTGTGTGTGTGTGTGTGTGTGTGTGTGTGTGTGTGTGTGTGTGCTTGCTCCAGAACCGTCATACAGATTTACGTCAGTGGCACTCCGGTGGCATGTAAGGCACCATTACATCACAAAAAGGGACTTTCAGGGAGTAATTACTTTGGCTGCTCCTTCACGCTGCTACAGCAGCACTTAAATATTTTTATATCATCGATTTAAAAAACAATACTTGTAACATCTCACGTTTAGCAAACAGGATTCTTCGTTCACACCGGTCGAAAATTTGGTCCGAATGTACAGCCGTATGCAAAAACCTGCCATCCCAAAAAGGTCAAACTCGGACTTCGTGCAAGAAGCGGGATTAGGTTTTGATAAGTCAGGACTCGTAGCCAGCAGAGTGATGGCATGAGGTTTCATCACTCACAAGCTCATCCGTCAGCCAGTCATCATGTCCAGACCACCTGTCACTCCGCATATATTATAACTGAGGTCAGGTCCAAAGCTGAGCTGAAACCCAAAGCCAACCACGTGTCGATCCACACACACACACACACACACACACACACACACATGCTGTCAGAGAGTTCATGGGGAGCTTTACTTAAAAAAAATACTTTACTCCATTTTCAGGGCACTACAGAATCCATATTCGGAGCCTTGTTTCAGCCACACCCTCACATTTTAGACCAAACCAGACCGTACCCCATGGCCACATGGTGGGTAGTTACACTATGCAGACAAATGTTTGTGGACACCCCAAAAACATGGGTATTGGTATGGAGCTTTTGTTCTTCCAAAAGGGCTTTCCATTAAATTTTGAGGCTGGCTTCTGACGTCAGACAATAAGCCCTGGCTCACTTTTTGTTCATGTACCCTGAACAGGGTGCCAGTTCATCACAGGTCTATTTTAAGCATATTTAGAGTCATATAATAGCAAAACGGCACAAGTACAGTACAAAAAGTCTTAGGCCACCATTAGATCAGATATACCATCGTGATATGACCATATATACTTATTTCACAATCTCTTTATTAGAGCGCAACCAGAAAATACAGAAAATGTGTATGCAGTTTTTAAAAAACTGGACAGCTTCTATAAGCTACAGTGGCATGTATTTAGTGTGACCTCCACTTACAGCGTCATCAGGATGCCCAGTTGATGCCACCTTCTACAATCTGATCTTGATCAGGACTGCTTTTTGGAAGGGTAGCAGCCGAGAAACCACTTTTTCGCAAGGGGAACGGGAGAAAAAAGCTAAGATATGCCAAATGTAATGGTGTCCTAAGACTTTTGCACAGTACTTTATGCCACAACTCCGATACAACTCAGTTAATGATTTTCTGGGGGTCTGGAATGGATAAATTCAATTTACATTATTCCTTATGGGAAAGAATTGCTCGGTACTCGTCGTGTTCGAGGACCACTGTGTTGTGGATCACAATCGTTGCGTAGACGTTGTCGTGTCGTACCTGTATAATAACACAACCCAATACTTATAAACACAAGCACCGGATTGTTGGACCTTACTGTTAGAGTAAGCAAATACCCCAGAGTTGCTACATTAATTAAAATAAAAGCTGTAAAGCATTTTTCACATCGAAGTCTGATGCCTTTTCCGATAGTTTGTGTTTGCAGAATCCGAAAACTCTCAGCGCCGGTTCTAATTGGCTGTGGCAGCACTCAGGGTTATGCACACACTAGCCTCAACTCCCCCCTGCTTGATGGATGATGTTCATTTTCCAAGCTGTGTCTTCAAAACGTAAAAGTGCACATGACCCGGTTCTCTTCGGGCAGTGCCTTTTTTAATTTAACGTCCGATGTGCCAGAGATGGATGACTCGCTCACCTCCATTGCTGGCAGGTAGGGCTAGTGAAGAGATTCATGGCTGTGGAGAACAGCTGAGTGTGAAAACGTGGGAATTTAAATCCGGGTACAATGGAAAGCCTCGATATGGAAGAGCTTAGCTGTGTGTGAATTCGTTCAATCACTCACTCGCTCAATAATGGCACATCCTATTATATTATATACAGTGGGGCTAAAAAAGTATTTAGTCAGTCACTGATTGTGCAAGTTCTCCTACTTAGAAAGATGAGAGAGGTCTGTAATTTTCATCATAGGTACACTTCAACTATGAGAGACAAAATGAGGAAAAAAAATCCAGGAAATCACATTGTAGGATTTGTTAAAGAATTTAAATGTTAAATCATGGTGGAGGGAAAATAAGTATTTGGTCAACCCACAAACAAGCAAGATTTCTGGCTTACAGAGCTGTAAACCTTCTTCCGTTAAGAAGTTCTTCTGTCCCAATCGTTACTGGATTAATGGCCACCTGTTTGACATCGTTATCTTATAAAAAACACCTGTCCACAGCCTCAAACAGTCAGACTCCAAAGCTCAACCCAGGCCAAGACCAAAGAGCTGTTAAAGGACACCAGGAAGAAAATTGTGACCTGCACCAGGGCTGGGAAAAGTTGAATCTTACAATAGGCAGCAGGTTGGTGTGAATAAATCAACTGTGGGAGCAATTGTTAAGGAAATGGAAGCCATACAAGAACCATGATAATCTCTCGATTGGGGCTCACGCAAGATCTCATCCCGTGGTCAAAATGATCATGAGAACGGTGAGCAAAAATCCCCAGAAACTACACAGAGGGACCTGATGGGAATGGACCTGCAGAGAGCTGGGACCAAAGTAACAAAGGCTACCATCAGTAACCACACTACGCCGAGGGGACTCAGATCCGCAGTGCCAGGCGTTGCCCCCCTGCTTAAGCAAGACTGTCCATGCCCGTCTGAAGTTTGGCAGAGAGCCATATGGAGGGATCCAGAAGAGGATTGGAGATATCAGTGGTCAGATGAACCAAAATGACAACTTTTTGGTAAAACTCAAATTGCCGTGTTTGGAGGAAGAAGAATGCTGAGCTGCATACCAAGAACACATACCTAATATGAAGGCATGGGGGTGGAAACATGATGCTTTTGGGCTGTTTTTCTGCAGAGGGGACAGGACGACTGATCCGTGTTAAGGAAGAATGAACGGGGCCACTGTATCGTCAGATTTTAAGCCAAAACCTCCTTCCATCAGTGAGAGCATTGAAGCTGGAACGTGGCTGGATCTTCCAGCATGACAATGATCCCAAACACACACACCGGCAACGAAGGAGTGGCTCCGCAAAAAGCATTTCAAGGTCCTGGAGTGGCCTAGCCAGTCTCCAGACCTCAACCTCATAGAAAATGTGTGGAGGGAGTTGAAAGTCCTTGTTGCCCCAAAACATCACTGCTCTAGAGGAGATCTGCATGGAGGAATGGGCCAAAATACCAGCTACAGTGTGTGCCAACCTGGTGAAGACTTACAGGAAACGTTAGACCTCTGTTATTGACAAAAAAGGTTATGTTAGAAAGTATTGAGTTGAACTTTTGTTACTGACCAAATACTTATTTTCCACCATAATTTACAATTAAATTATTTAAAAATAATAAAATATGATTTTCTGGATTTTGATAAAAATATATGATGAAAATTACAGACCTCTCTCATCTTACTAAGTAGGAGACCTTGCACAACCAGTGGCTGACTAAATACTTTTTTGCCCCACTGTATGCTCTATAGGGCACTGGTAAGGGATAGAGCAAACAGAACAGATAGAGCTTACGTGAGGGTGACGTGAAGAAGCTGTTTAACTACATGCGGTAAGATCACAGGACATTAGAACTAACTTCAGAGCTAATAAAATAGCATTGGGTTTTGGTTCCAAAATTGTGAAAATGTGCCAAATGTTTAGGTGTTTTATATTGACGCTAAGCTTTTTCTTCCCATTTAAACCTATTATAAGTGAAAACGTGGCTTAACATACTAAAACAATGACCTAGGAAGACCAAACTTCTCTCAGTTATCACCGATCATAAGTGAAGTCTACTGCTGAAATGAGGAACCTGTGATTCAAAAGGAAAGGAATCATTTTTCGTTAAACGTTTTACTTATATTAGGTTAATGGGAAGAAAAAAGCTCAGTATAAAATGACTCCTTTCATTTTGGATCACAGGTTCGTCATTTCAGCAGTAGAGATTTACTTATTGCAAATAGGGCATTTTGTTTACTATTTTAAACCTAACGTGTCTGGTAACTTATACAAGACAAATGTGCGTTGTTTTCACTGTCTACAGGAATAAAAAAGCAATAATCGTGAACTCAGTATCATTCAGTATCGTATCGTTACACCCCTAGGCATGACCGATTGTGCCTGCATGATGCCCGGCCAGGCTGGAAGGGACTCAACCCTGGGTACTGAACTGCAACCCAAGCGCACCTAAGCCCAAGAAATATCGTTCACTTAAAGAGCAATCTGGTGAAACAATAACCAACGTCGTGTTAGCATTATATCTCCATATAATACAGACCACAATGAAGCACAGCCAGTGAGGTCATTAGTACCTAATCCAATTACCTAATGACCTCACGGGGTTCCTGAGCCATTTACTGCCAGATTACTTCCCCTGTAATTATTTGGAAGCACTAGTGTGTGTGTGTGTGTGTGTGTGTGTGTGTGTGTGTGTTTTTAATTATATTGTCGAAAATGCTCCTGACTGCGTCTGAGACCTCCAGATGAAAGCAGTGGCCTGTTCCGAGCAGAGACGAACACTGTACTAATCCAGCGTACGTATCTCCTCCCTTTGCTCTCAAAACACAAGCCGATCAAAACATTCCTTTGAGACGCTGCCCCATGCTGCCCCGTGTGATGTCACGTCACACAGGTCCTGCAGATTTTCCCGTTCTACCACGTCCCAAAGGTCATCAAATTGGATTCAGACCCGGTGACTGGGCAGGCCAGTGAAGAACACTGAACTCACTGTCGTGTTCATGAAACAAGCTTCATGGCGTGTTGCTTCATCAGGCTGGAAGTAGCTATTAGAAAATGGATCAGTCGTGGCCATGAAGGAGTGCACACGGTCAGCAACAATGCAAGGTCAGGCAATGAGTGTGCTTATGTGCACTTAGTAAGCTCATAACTGCACACAATCAGATTTTGTCAGTAATGCATTCAATTAATTAACATGCACTTGAGTCATCAGATCATGGGAAACCTCCGAATGCTGCATTTAATTCCAGGGTTGCCAGATCATGCGTGAGAAGCATGCAATCAGGTCTATGGAAACAAGCCGCGAAGAAACAAGTCCACTTCTGAAATGTTTCACTGTGCTAAATCCAAACAGCATGATGAGCCGTGTCACAAACGTTTATTCCTACAGCGCTTTTTACAATGCAGCACTGTCTTAAAGCCGCTTTACAATTTTAGATCATCTTCTAATATCTAGGGCCAATGGACAAAAGTATGGGGACACGCCCCTGTATGTGGACAAAAGCAATAGGACACAATCCAGCACATGGACAAAAGTACTGGGACACAAACCCGCATGTGGACGAAAGTATTCAGACACGCCTCCGCACAGGATGAAAAGTATTAGGACACGGACAAAAGTAACAAGCCACATTCTTTCCGTTTGCCACACTTCAAGCCCTGTTGTAGTTCCTTCAGGAAATGCAGATCAAGTTAATACATCAACAATGGACATGTAAAGATATTTAAGCGGGACACTCAAACACACACTCATTACATCATCATTTACACAAGAGTCACTGCATCTTCCTTTTATCTATGTGCAACGATACACTTAAAGGTTCCCCTGCACAAACTCTCTCACAGGTGGCTTTGATGTAATTTCATTTAAGTTTGTCAGGTCTCTGTGGAACAGTTGAGGGATTTGCTGTGGTCATCTAGCGCGCTAACTAATGCCCATTACACAGACGCATGCACCGCTGCTTTATAATAGAGGCCCATAAAGCACCGCCCGTCCATCTGCCTGACAACCGCAACCATCCGGATGGAACAGAGAGAGAGAGAGAGAGAGAGAGAGAGAGAGAGAGAGAGAGAGAGAGAGCTGTATATCACAATAAGGCAGTAAAATCAAAACCCCAAACTGAACAAATCTCTCATTCATACATTCCCACTGTCCAAATGAGAAAATCAATAAACCAGGAGGAAAGCGGGGAAATTTATCAGCTCCAGAACAGCTGAAGGACCAAGAAATAATGATCTGACGAAAAGCTTCACGAGCTTCAACGAACTGTTATTAATAGTCAAAGCTAAGCAAGCTAGAACCAGAACAAGCTGTGCAGCAGTAAGGTCCAAAACAAGTCCACTTCTGAAATGTTTCTCTGTGCTAAATCCAAACAGCATGATGAGCCGCCTCACAAACTTTAAGATCTTACAGAAAAAAATCATCACTGGACCAAATGGAACGGAAACTTTTCCAAGGCTAATTCAAAATCAAGCTGTGGTCAGTCTTTTTTTCTTTTAGAATATCAATAAAGCACAATTTGTCCATAATTATACTGGGCTACGCACAAATCCTATTACTTCCTGCTAACATTTTAAATAAAGAAACACATTTCTAAATATCGAGCTCAGATGTTGTAGTGAGTATCAGACGGTTTGTAGTTTCCAACAAAGAAGCAAACAAACAAAAAACTAAAGAACAAGAAAGAGAAACCAATTATTAATTAAAGCAGCAAGAAACAAAACAAACAGAGAAAGAAAAAGTTCACAAGATAACTAATAGATAAGAAGGAAATACAGAAATAAAGAAATAAAAACAGTACTGGAAAAAGAAAGGACAGATAGTTAAGTGGTTAAGAAAGAAGAAAGCAAAAGATAAATAAGCATGTGAGAAAGAAAGAATCAAAAATGGAAAAGATGGAAAGATAATTCATAGTTATGAAAGAAAGCAAGAAATACACAAAACACAAACAAATAAAATGAGCTTAACTATATATCAATATAGTGATCTAAATAACAAAATAAATAACACTCTTCTCATTAACAGCCTAAGACTTTTGGTCCAGGGATTATTGGTGTCAAACATCCAAACAAACAAATTAAAATAAAGTGAACCAGTAAGAAAGGAAGAAAGAAATGAAAGAAAGTATGAAGTAAGAAGGAAAAAGACAGAAAGAAATAGAGAAAAAGAGAAAGAAAGAAAAAATGTAGGGAAGATAGAAAAGAAAGAATGAAGTAAGAAGGAACAAGAAAGAAAGAGAAAGAGAAATAGAGAGAAAGAAAGGAAACAAAAGAAAAACGAGAGAAAGAAAGAAAAGAAAGAACCAAGTTAAAAGGAAGAAAGAAACAAAGAAAGAAATAATGAGAATAAGAAAGGAAAGAAAGAATGAAGTAAGAAGGAAAAAGAAAGAAAGGCAAAGAGAAAGAGAAATAGAGAACGAAAAGAAACAAAAGAAAGCAAGAAAGATAAGATAGAAACAAAAGAATAATGTAAGAAGGAACAAGAAAAAAAGACAAAGAGAAATAGAGAGAGAGAGAAAGAAAAATAAAAGAAAGAATGAAGTGAAAAGGAAAAAGAAATAGAGAAAGAACAAAGGCAAGTGAAAGATAATTAGGTAAGAAAGAGAAATGGAAGGAAAAGGAAGAAAAGGAAATAAATAAGAAGACAGAAAAATGCTTTGTAAGAAAGAAGTGAATTAACTGGATGAAACGAATTTGCTGAGCACAGGTGAAAGTGCTCCCTGGATGGGAGGCTCAGCTCAGTGACCTCGGCACCGGACTGAGCTTTAAACACACGTCCCCAAGAAAGAAACACACGAAAGAAAAACAAGAAAGAGAAACAAAGCAAAGTGCGATAATTCTAACATAAGAAAGAAAGAAAGACACAACTACAATGTCCAAAGATAAGCCTTAGGTCTCTAAAGTCTCTCCGTGTGAGTGAGTGAGTGAGTGTGCCTGTGATGGGTGGTTCTTGATACTTAAGACTAAATTCCTATAAACCCCTATTTCTTTTTTGTGTCTTTGAAAATAAATAAATAAATAAATAAAAATATTGGCTATATTATTCATCCGCCCTTGACAGATTTATTGGATTTAGCTACCGCATTGTCGGACATGAATTAGTTTCTCAATATTATTAAAACCTCCAAATTTCCCATTGAGTGACCAGCTCGTGATACATGGGGCTATAAAAACTAATTCTGCTATGGTAAGCCATCATGGTCAGAACTAACCGGGGACACCATTTATCTCTTCCCTTAACACTTTAGCTTCTGTATGGCTAAACAGCCAGTGCATGGCTAAAATTAAAAAACAAAGATGGACCAAACCACCGGAGTAAAGCTGAAGAAAGTAAGAGGCCGGATTTCTGAGGATTTAAGGGTCTGCAGCAGAATAATCGATGTCGATATGTGTTTCTGGAACTCAAAGAGCCAGAAAGAAAACAACCGCACACATCAGATCATCACATCTCCACTTTGTTGCACACTGTGAAAGAAAAGAGTGAAAAGAAAGAAGAGAAATGTGCAGCGATGTCTGAAAGTTTGGTACGAACAAAGGCTCAAAGGTTACAGAACCGTCTCTGAAGAGTTTGGACTCCAGCAAACAAATGGAAGCAGTTCAAGACCATTGTTATCAGTCCACATGGCCACTGAGGAACCCAGGGTAACTTCTAAGCAACTTAACATCACTGTTCATGAGTCCACCATCAAGAGAACACTGAACAACAGTGAAGTTTGTGGCAGGGTCGGCTGGAGAAAGCCACTGCTCTCTAAAAGAAAGTACATATAACATGAGTCTGAGAGAACAAGAGAATATACAAGCGGAAAAATGTAGAGAAAAAAATAAAGAAAAATAAAAAACATATAAAGAAACAAATAAAGAGCAAATAAAATGAAAATAAAAAAAATAATGTGAATGAGTGACTGAATAAGTAAATTAAGACATAATATCAAAAAACAGAAAAAAAATATTTTGTAAAAAAAAAAAGAAAATCTAAAATAACCAAAATAAACAGACGTAGGATATGAGTGAGTGTTAAAGCAAGAAAGAAAGAGAGAAGGAAAGACAAATGTGTTAGATGTGTCAGAGAAAGACATGATCAGATATAAGAGCAAAGAAAAACAAAGAAAGAAAGCAAAAAAAGAACAAAAAAAAACAGTCAAATTATCTAAAATGAGAGAATGAGATAATTATTGGACGAGAAACAGATAAAAATAAGAAGAAATTAAGTAGTAGGTGTAAACAATCTAAAAGATAAGCAAAGAAAGAACAGAGAAAGACAGGAATAAAGAATCACAGGTAAGAAGATAAAAAAAAGACAAAGAGGAAGAAAGAAACAAGCATATTACTGTCTTAGGTGAAATCATAAGATAAGAAACAAAGGTTAAAGAAGAGTCACTGCTGCTGCAAATGGCGACATCAGTCCATTGTATTTGTATTTATTTATTTATTTATTTATTTATTTTCAGTCCCTTGTGGCTGCTCCTAAAGCAACAGTGAGAGCAGGGATCACCGATCCAGCAGGAGCTGTAGGCCGGGGTCAGAGCGGTGGATGCAGCTGCAGCACTAAGTGCCACCCCTGGGGGCATTAAGGGGAGAGGAGCAGGGCTTTTGATTTGTGCTCCGAGCTAAGTGGTCTGATCTACTGATGGATATTTAAAGAAGAAACAGATCAATACTCTGATACTCAAACTATTCAATTCTCAGATCTAACGCTGGTACAGCTACAAAAAAAAAAACCAAAAAAAAAACCACCAGCGAACACCTTAAAAGCATCATGGAGCAGAGTTCCAAAGGCTGTCACTAAAAAAAAAAAAAAATTAAATAGATAAATAATAAATAATGATGATTCATGGCTCAAATGTCAGGACATCATCAAAGAGAAACAAAGTATCAGTCAATCAAACAAAAGAAAGAAAAAAATTAAAGAAGTGACTGGAAAAGAAACACAAATGAAAAAGAAGAAAAAACTGTTAATAGTAATAAAAACAAAGAAAGTTGTAAAGATATAAAAAAAATCAACATGAAATATGTAAAATATATACAAAAAACAAACAGAGGGAAAAAAAGAGTGAGAATGGAACATTAAAACAAAACAAAAATGTAAAGAAATATTTAAAATGCATTTAAAAATCACATAGAAAGAAAATATAGAAATCTAATTAATAATAATTAAAAAGAAAACAATTATAAAAAAGGAAAAGATCCAAAGACATGACGAAAGTATATAATAAATAAAAAGACGAATGACAGATAAAAGGTAGGGAAGGACATGAAAGATTAATAATAATGTTAATAGATAAGAAAGAAAGAAAGAAAGAAAGAAAGAAATTAAAATGGTCATAAAAAATACCAAAATATATACAAAAACCAAAATCAAAAATAAAAGAAAAAGAAAATGAGGAATCAAAATGAATAAATACAAAGAGAGTAATAATGAAGGAATGAAAAATGAATAAAAAGCAAATAAAGCTGAAGAAAAAATGAACAAAAATAACTCAAAAAGGAACATAGATGGTAAAAGAAACAAAAATACCCCACAGATACATTTTACATATTTAAAGAAACCAAAGATAATTAATAACACAGAAACAAAGCAAAGAGAAATAAAAGCCGTGCTAATTCTGAGCTCTAATCTTACAAGGATTATTTGGTTCTAAAGCATAAAGCTTGCAGCCAATCAGAGAAGAGCATTTAGACTAGCAGTGGTGTAACAGAAAAACAGCAGCTGCTTTTCTAATAAATAAAAGGAGTCTTTTGTTTTTGTTCAGGTGTGAGCAGCCGAGTATAAATCTTACACTGCTCATAGCTGGAGGCTAATCGCTGCTGTATAACACCGGGTGAAAGGTTACACAAGCTCACACTTAAAGGTAAACAAACTGACTTTTGCCTCCCGCATGCTGCCTGAACTCCCCGACCCCTCAGTCCGAGAAACTCTGAGCTCGACCTTTTTTCCTAATTTCAAACAACAGAAGGACCATTTCCACCCGAGTCAAAAATAAAAACTGTATTCAGATAAGATTATATAACAGAGTTGCTTGGGTGGAGAGCTACACACAGCTACACACAGCTACACACAGCTACACACAGCTACACACGGCTGTTACATACACCAGATCAACCTGTGTGCAGTCAGCCCGAGCTCGGGTTCAATCGGATGGAAGCGACGGCGGCTGCAAACCTTTTCATCCCCTCAGGCAGGACACTTAGGGATTTCCGTCTGACACAGTGCAGACGTTCAGCAGGTGGCTCTGTATACACTCCAGGTCTGGCCGTGTCTGAAATACGCAGCATGTAAAAAGCCATCAGTCAGTACGTGACTCCAGCAGAAAGCCGTGTGTTTGGAGAAGCGAGTCCTGCACAGCGCAGCTTTAACCTGAGCAGAGGTGGAAGGTCGCTAAGCTAACAGACCCAACAGGATTCCCAGACCTGTCATGCATTCTTTCCCCCGAGTGTGTAAATGATGATCCCACCTTCTTAAAGAGGCTGACCAAGATGAATAGGCCACTTCTGAGAAAAGGCTGTCGCCAAGAAACTCCAGAGTAATGTTCAGGTTACATTAGGAACTCAAGCTTTTAGGTGATTTTAATTCCGGATAGGTAAATAAAAAAAAATGGATTATTAAACTGGATTATTTAGATCTACTGGCTGATTAATCATATATTTATAAATTATAGCTATTTATAACTTTTTTTAAACATATAATGTGTGTGATATGCAAAGTTTGGCCTCAAGTTAGAACACACTATATAATAATATCAACAATAATAATTATAACTAGATCTGTATTTCCTGAAGGAACTAGAACAGTGCTTGAAAAGTGGCAAATGGAAGAATATGGCATGTGTGCCAATAATTTTGGCCTCGTGTGGGCATTGTGTCTCAATACTTTTGGCCGTGTGCAGAGCTGTGTCCCAATACTTTTGGCCATGTGCAGGGGCGTGTCCAAATACTTTTGACCACATGCGGGAGCGTGACACAATACTTTCGGCCGTGTGTGGGGGCATGTCCCAATACTTTTGGCCGCTTGCAGGGGAAGACCCAATACTTTTGGCCACATGCGGAAGCATGTCCCAATACTACTGCCCGCATTTGGGGGCGTGTTCAAATACTTTTGGGTGTGTGTGTGGGGGCGTGTCCCAATATAAAGCTTCATATAAATAAACAACATGAAATATATAAAATATATACAATTTAACAAACTGAGAAAAAAAGAAAAGAGTGAGAATGAAACATTAAAACAAACCAAAAATAGAAAAGAAAAGATTAAAAATACATTTAAAAATCACATAGAAAGAAAATATAGAAACATAATTAATAATAACAAAAAATAAAAAAATATAACAAAAGAAAAAAGAATAATGAAAAGAAAGAAAAAGTATTAATCTGTGAGAAAGAAATAAAACATAAAATAGTGAGAGGGAACTAAACAAAACAACTAAATATGCTAAACATATAATAACCAAACAGAGGCAAAAAAAAAAGAAATGGACAAATATTAAAAAAGAAAGAGAAAGAATGCACAAGAAAGCAAACACAAATTTAATAAATTAAAAATTAATAAAATATAGAAAGTCAGCTTTCTTAAAAAGAATGATGAAAACAATTATTAAAAGGGAAAGGAACCAAAGACAAGATGAAATTTAAAAATAAAGAAAGGGACAAATGACAGACAAAAGGTAGGGAAGGACGTGACAGATTAATAATAATGTTAATAGGTAAGAAAGAAAGAAAAAATAATTAAAATGGTCAAAAAAGTACAGTAACGTTTTAAGTGGCATTTGTGAATGCAACTCTGTACTGTAGAACCTGATAAAGGTTTGATAAAGTTGCCCATGTGGTTCTATCAGCTAATGATGAAGGATGGTTCTTGATGCAGTGCCGTCTGAGGGAGCGGAGATCACCCCTCTTCAGTTGAGGCTTGCCCATTATGCACTGAAGTTTATTTATATATGTTAGTTATTATTTTTATTATTATTATTATTATTATTATTATTATTATTATAAGCTTGGTAATGTGCTCTACATGGGTTGCCAGGTTCAAATAAGTCTTTCACCCTGTGTACTGATCTGCCTGAATAACTGAATAAATGACTTTCAGAGGTCTTAAGGAGTCCGAGGGGGATCTATACAATGTTAAGCAGGTGGTTTTAAGGCTTTAATTTTCTGGCTGATTGGTGAACTGCAGATGTTTCTTTTTTATATAACATTTTCCTATAATGGCACTTTTAATGAAATGGATTTCCCCATGTTAGCATGACATTTGTTCTATTAATTACAAAATGATCCTCTGTTCTCTCTGAGCTTTGGAGCGACGTTGTGAGTTTTGGATATCACACCCAAATGATTTAATATGGACTTAATATGGAAAACGCACCCTGTCATTACTGGGGACTACAGATGCTATAAAATGATGGCGCCGTGTGCTTTTTGTGATTGAGCCACACATTTGAACACTGGAGCTTTATAAAGCAGAGAAGCCACAGGACTATCAGTTCAAGCTCTAATGCCAAATAAGTTGCTCTTAGGGACGTCAATACAGGTTCGGAAAGTGGATGCTCAGGCACCACCCCAAAATAAGTCGAAGGCTCTAAAATCAAATTGCACAGAGTGCACGGGGTTACAAAATGTTCCCACTGATGCCCTCTCCGACAGATCCTGCTCTTTAACTCCAGTCAGAGCATGAGCCGTGCATTACACACCCAGGAAACCTGAGGGTTTGAACTCTGAAAGCCCGGCCTGAGTCTCAGAGAACGGCTATTAAGGACCGAGGACGTCTGCCCTGCACAAGAGTTTTCGGGATCCGTCCTCTGAGAAATCAGGAAGAGCTCACGGCCTCGCGCCTTAATGGAGGAAAAATGGAAACAGATAGCTAGCATGTTCCCATTACTCAGTGTAACCCGAGCGAGAGAGATTTAAGCATCCGTTAATCTGTTTGCGTTCCACCTGAGCGCAGACTGATGAGAGAGACGAGGAAAAGAAGAGGACACGAGAGAGACGGCAGCGCGAGATGTCGCATTAATCCGGAGGAGAAAAAAAACCTCCCCCGAATCTCAAAGCAATGATCTGATCTGGTTGTATCGACTTAAGCTAAAAGTGCATGAAGGTTTCTGGAAGTGACATTTCAGTGACATTTTACAAGTGTAAACAGGGCCGTGAGCAGTGTGTGTGCATCAGGGAGATAAAAATCAAAAGTGGAAAAAGCTCCAGCTGGTACTTTAGCAGGATGTTGGACTTCGTACAGCCGTGTGTCACTTACAGACAAAGCATCCCAATCCAGGGCAATCAGCAGAACTACTAACTGTTTAGCCATATAGTAGGAGTTACATTACCAAACATATATATGATATGTTTATTCTGCAAGATTATCATTCCATGGTTGTTGATCTGTTGGAGAGTCCAGGCTGGTGGAGATGGCATTGGTAAGGGGAATGATTTCTTTTTACAATAGTCAATACTGTTGGAATATCGGATTATTATTGGATCTGAATCCAGTAGAAAGCCAAAGAAAATGCATCTGAAGATTCCAACATTTGACCAAAGAATCTTCTAACTAGCGCATCTAATTCAGAGCAATCAGCACACCAGCTAACTGTTTAGCTCTATAGCAAGCCTGGTCTTCAAGTTTAACATTCTGTGGTCAGTGGTTTGTCGGACAGTCCAAGCTGGTGGAAGTAGCGTAATGTTGTTGTCTTCTGACTCACTTTGGACCAATTAATACCAGTCAATCAACGTCTCATTGATGAGTATTCTTGCTGACCATGTGCACCCCTTCATGGACACAATTATCCCATCTGCCAATGGGTTTCATGAACATGACAATTTGTTTACTGTTCTTCAGTAGCACCGGATCTGAATCCAATAGAAACCAATGAAAGTGCAGCTGGAAATCCAGAAGGAATTGGGCGACGTCTTCATGGCAACATGGAGCAGAATCTCAGAGGAACATTTCAGACATTTGACCAGAGACTCTTCTAAATAAGGGTCCAAATTCAGAGCAACCAGCACGCCGCCTACTTGTTTAGCTAGCACCAATGGTTTAGTTAATACCAATCAATCATCGCCTCATTGATGAGCACTGTTGCTGACCCTGTGCACCCCTTCTACTCCCATGACCAGGATGCACTCATATATTTATGCATGGTCCAAATTTATTCTCTATATCTTTGTACGAACCAAAATGTCCCCAAAATGAGGGAGAGATCTGACATTATTTCCCTTACAGGTACATTTTCTGCCCCCACAAAAATAACTTGACAATAACAGAAACTGTAGGAACTCTGAAAAAGCCCAGTGTTTGTCTATAGAGATCACGTGGCTCTACGCTTGATTCTGGTCTAAGTTCTAACATATTATTAGCCACGTAGTAATTCCAGTCGGATGTGGAGACCGCTCTGGGGCTCTTGGTGTCCGTTGATCCATAAAGTCACGAGCTAAAGACTGAACGTGCGACCGGTTTTAGCAGACCGGGGCATTTGAAAAGGTCTCGCTCTGACAAGGTCACTACACAGGACATCAAATCAAAGATTTTTTTTTCTTCTTCTGACGACTTTTCTCGATCTTCCCTCTTTCTCGGCGCTGGTAAATAATGAAGCATGTTTTCTCAGGTCAGGTCGGGAGACGGCACGCGGGAACCAATGGAAATAGATCTCACGTCGGGTCGAGCGCGGCAGACGCAGCCGGCGCTTAATTATTTCAGCAGGCCAGCCAACGGATCCCATCGCGCCCCGTTTCCTAATGCGATGCAGGCCTTTGCGAGGTTTTTTGAATGTGCGCACGCCTTTAATATTTATGCGCGCCCCTGGCAGGAGCTGAAAGGGAAGCGAGGCATTGTTTTCTTTCTTTCTGGCTTTCTTTTTAACCAGACCAACAGCTATCTCAATTACCATAACGAGGACCCGTCTGTACGATTCCGCGTGCCGTCCTGAGTTTGAAGCGGATCTGAAATATTACAGGCTGTAATGAACAGAGAAACACTTTCTGGTAAGACTGGTAACCAGGGTGCCTGGCCATCATATATCGGGATATGGGATTTGAACTCACAACCTTCTGGTTTATAACCAAGCAGCAAAGACTGGCCCTTCTTGGGAGGTGGGAGGATAATGTTGTACCCAGGGCGGACTTATAGTCAAACTATACTGGTAGTAACCAATATTAATGATCTAGCCCAGGCATTTGGTTGTACCCCCACTTATTCTGGTCCCAAGGGATGGTCCCTAGGGTGTCCAGGCATCCTGATAAAGGTGCCGGACCATCTCAGGATTCTGTATTCAAACCCTGACTGGCTGGTATAAACCAAAAGAGTTGCTCTTTACATATATTACACCACCAAATGGGACTGTAGTAGCCTAGCGGTTAAGGTACTGGACTCTGGACCAGAAGGTCCAGGGCTCAAATCCCACCTCTCCCAAACTGCCATTGTTGGGTCCTTTAATACCAGGCTGGGGGCCAGAGAATCATCAAGATCACTGTTAGTGGACAGTACTGTGTAAAAGTCTTAGGCCACCATTAGATTTACTGTTTTAGCACAGGTATAATGACCATATATGTCGATGATTGAACCCAAAAAATACTCCATAATCCTCTCTTCCACTGATCTTCATTCCAATCTTTGTGAGCTTAGCATTTTTTCAACATGTTCCCCTTCAGAAAAAGTTGTTTCTGGGCTGCTCCCCTTCCAAAAAGACCATCCCTGATCAAACTTCTTCAGACTGTAACAGGGTCAACTTGGCATCCTGAAGCTGCCAGATTCTGCTACTGATAAAACAATGATACCTCTGGTGTAATGTTGTCCTAAGACTTTTGCACAGTACTGTAGGGTGTGTGCAGGAACTCTGAAGGATTTGTGAGGGATTTTGAAACATAAGAGCTGTGTTTGTATGGAGGTAAGTGCAGGAGAGAGAGAGTGAGAGAGTGAGAAAGAGATGATGAAGATTTGCATGTGTGTTTGCTGCTTACCAAACCCTTCCTGACTGCCTGTCTCGCTGAGTCTTATTGAATAAAATGTTTCTGTAAACAGATTACAGCCGCGCTGGCGAGCTCGCTCAGGCCTCTAAATACGCGCATTTAATTTCAGCACTCACTTCAAAACAAATCCCTCAGCCGACTGACGTTGGTTATTAATTTCCCTCGAGCTGGCGACCATATCGCTTAAAGATGGCAGCTCTCGAGCGTCGCTTCTACCCCTTTTTCCCTCCGTTTTAGGCTCAGCAATTCCCCACACGACCCAGAGCTACCGACCACTTCTTTTCACTGGCAGATTCCCGAATCCACAGAGAAGAACGAACCAAGCTCAGTCGGAGGGTTCACCCTTGCAGCAGCCTCCCCGTCTGACCTTCTCACCATTTGCACGATAAACATTGCTAAAGGTTTTAAATACACACGCAATCAAAAGCAATTTTGTCCCTGTATTTAACAGATATATTGAAATAAAATCAGTTCTCAGTGGTGAACTTCGCACTGCTCTCCAGTGCAGGTTCATCTACAGTGCAGCAGATGCCAAGCGGTCACATGACCCCCTCGGTCTGACCCTTTCCGAGCTGAGAACAGGTGCGTGACCGTCTAAGTTTCCCCCTGAAACCCAAGCGTTCGCTAATACTAACATACGCTCCCTAACACGAGCTCTTCATGGCTGGATTTGTCCGATCAGCGCCACACGAGAAGCCATACGGGCCAAAACCTGATTCGAGGTGTGGAGCTGACCTGGATTTAGTTTGCAGAAACATTGCTGTGTGTGGACAGAGTGGAGGATCAATCAGTCAACGTCTCGTTTGAAACACGAGCCGTGGCACGATGGGAGTGGAACCAAAGCGTGGCTTTTATTTCTGAGGTGTGACGGCTTGGGGAAACAAACGAATGCTCTTCATGCTAACAAGGAAAGTACGATTTGATCTAGACTATGGATAATAAGACAGTAAATCAGGGTCTCCCCAAACGTTTTGAGGTCCTAACATGAAATGAATGCTTGGCTTCACGGTGGTGAGACTTTGGGGTTCAAATCCCAGTGGGCATCACACAGGTACGGCTGGTTGGGACTGAGGGAGGGGAGGCTAAACGAGGATCCACAATGGCTGAATAGTCAGATAGATCATGCTTCCATCTGTCATGACTAAACTGACAGAAACAAAACAACAAGAAAACACCAGCCCACATTGTGATTTAGACATTGTTATACTGATCGGCCCATTTTATACCGCCAAGATCAGCTAAACCATCCCCAGACCAGCACTAACTAGCATAATCCAAGACCCACGCAGAGCATGGAACTCATATGTGCTGATAAAGTAGCATCCAAAACAACAAACGCTGGTCTTTGCTGTTTTTAGCAGGGCATATTCAGCAATAAAGTGAGAAGTGCACACTTCTTTCACCACGGCAATTTTTTAAGTAAATAAGCAGAAAATTACACTCTAACTAGCTGTCATTACGTCAACAAAACAAGCGAATAAACCGTGATTAATGGTGAGTAAGCTATACAGATATTGCAGAGTAAGCATCCAAGTCTGAGGTAAAAGTAATTCTTAAACAAGCTAAAATGCCAAGTCTTGTTTATTCAGGTGTATTTAGCAATACAGTCTAAACTTCTGGCATGCCTGTGGTTTACCTTTGTGGGCCTGAGAAGCAAATTTATCCTAATTATAAGCTTTATTATGTCAACCAAATGCAATATTGAAGCTAAAACCATAATGGAGTCATAAAAGGATAAGTATTTATAAGTTAAAGATAGACAAAGTAACTAGTACCTACAGTACAGATATTGAAAAGGCATTAAACTCCAGGGATAAACTGTGTTTAACTTCTATTTAAATAGATGTGAAATGGACGTCATGGACTTATAATCCATATAGTCCTTTTTCTACTAGTAAAAAAAGGGGATTTTAACAAGAAAACTGTGAAACAATACGGAAAGGCGTCACAGATACAGCAGAAAACACAAATCAGGGTTGCCAGACCCAATGAGAGAAATAAGCAACCAGTTCAGAGGAGAGAAACAAGCCCAAAATAAGTGAATTGTTTAAAAAGAAAAAGCCCTACAACAGGCAACCTATTACAATGTGGGAGCGACTGCTTGAGTAGTTCATAAAAAAGATAATAATAATGTATATTTGCCTTTTAAATTGAATATTTGCAGGAATCTTGGAAAGAGAGACAAGCACATTTATATTAAAATAAGCCCAAAGCCGCTTAGAAAAAGCAGACCTGGCAACCGTGATATAAAAGGCAGACTTGCACTCTTAACTTCAGCAACAAGTTAAGTGTCTGTATTAATTACTGAGGTAAATATTATTATATCTAGAGACATTATCGTGACCCATAAGCAAGGCCATCAGCCCTCGGCACCACAGTTCATTCGTAAGCCGCTCTGGAGAGGGACATCTGCTAAACGCTGTAAATATAAATGGAAGGGTTAAGAAGAGTTAAGTCGCCGCCCTGCATGTTCCACTATCAATGGTAAACCTAGCATGGGTTCAGTCTGGCAGAGCGTCTCGTCAGCGCAGCTACATTTCAGCCCTGGCTGCCTTCGTTAAGAGCCAACGCACTTGTCGCTTTGTATGTAAATCTGCGACTTAAGAGCCGGGAAAATCCCTCACTGGGGATTTGGCCTGTAATACAGGACACCACGTCTTACTACTTCGGCAGAGGAATAAGAATTAGCAGAACAAGCTGACCGAAAACTACAGAGAAAACATTTTCCTGATGGGTTGAGAACACAAACAAGCCAAAAATGTCTACAAGTACAATAAAGCAAACGGAAGCAAAACACAAGCTTTTTTTTTCCATCGCAGCATGACTCAGTGGCTATAAATGATTTAAATGGAGAGACGTGACAGAGCGAACGAGCTGCGTGACTAAAAGGTTTCAGAACATAACGCTCAGTGCATGAGTGTTTAAAATTCATTATGTTGGCAAACAAAGTTTCCCTACATATTGGTCGGTTGACTTGGGCATGATCGGTGGACAACGCAACATTGAACAAACCACTGATAGAATAGGAATACTGATAGTATAGAAGACACACATATTCACCAAAACATCGGCTGTCTGTATACAATCTACTATATACAATTTTCTATATTTCTGCATAAATATGACCTAAAACATCATCAGATTTTCACAAAAGTCCTAAAAGTAGATAAAGAGAACCCAGTTAAACAAATGAGGCAAAAATATTATACTTGGTAATTTATTTATTGAGGAAAACGATCCAATATTACATATTAGTGAGTGGCAAAAGTATGTGAACCTCTAGGATTAGCAGTTCATTTGAAGGTGAAATTAGAGTCAGGTGTTTTCAATCAATGGGATGCCAATCAGGTGTGAGTGGGCACCCTGTTTTATTTAAAGAACAGGGATCTATCAAAGTCTGCTCTTCACAACACATGTTTGTGGAAGTGTATCTTGGTATGAACAAAGGAGATTTCTGAGGAGGTCAGAAAAAGAGTTGTTGATGCTCATCAGGCTGGAAAAGGTTACAAAAAAATCTCTAAAGAGTTTGGACTCCACCAATCCCACAGTCAGACAGATTGTGTACAAATGGAGGAAATTCAGACCATTGTTACCCTCCCCAGGAGTGGTCGACCAACAAAGATCACTCTAAGAGCAAGGCGTGTAATAGTTGGCAAGATCACAAAGGACCCCAGGGTAACTTCTAAGCAACTGAAGGCCCTCTCACATTGGCTATGTTAATGTTCATGAGTCCACCATCAGAAGAACACTGAACAAACAATGGTGTGCATGGCAGAGTTGCAAGGAGAAAGCCACTGCTCTCCAAAAAGAACATTGCTGCTCGTCTGCAGTTTGCTAAAGATCACGTGGACGAGTCAGAAGGCTATTGGAAGAACGTTTTGTGGATGGATGAGACCAAAATAGTACTTTTTGGTTTAAAAGAAAAGCGTTGTTTTGGAGAAAGGAAAACACTGCATTCCAGCGTAAGAACCTTATCCCCATCTGTGAAACATGGTGGTGGTAGTATCATGGTTTGGGCCTGTTTGCTGCATCTGGGCAGGACGGCTTGCCATCATTGATGGAACAATGAATTCTGAATAAGATCAGAGAATTCTAAAGGAAAATGTCAGGACATCTGTCCATGAACTGAATCTCAAGAGAAGGTGGGTCATGCAGCAAGACAACGACCCTAAGCACACAAGCCATTCTACCAAAGAATGGTTAAAGAAGAATTAAGTTCATGTTTTGGAATGGCCAAGTCAAAGTCCTGACCTTAATCTAATCGAAATGTTGTGGAAGGACCTGAAGCGAGCAGCTAATGTGAAGAAACACACCAACATCCCAGAGCTGAAGCTGTTCTGTACGGAGGAATGGGCTAAAATTCCTCCAAGCCAGTGTGCAGGACTGATCAACAGTTACAGGAAACGTTTAGTTGTAGTTATTGCTGCACAGGGGGGTCACACCAGATACTGAAAAGCACAGGGCTCACAAACTTTTGCCACTCACTAATATGTAATATTGGATCATTTTCCTCAATAAATAAATGATCAAGTATAATATTTTTGTCTCATTTGTTTAACTGGGTTCTCTTTATCTACTTTTAGGACTTCTGATGATGTTTTAGGTCATATTTATGCAGAAATATAGAAAATTCCAAAGGGTTCACAAACTTTCAATCACCACTCCATCCATCCATCCATCCATCCATCCATCCTGGAGCTGTGTATCTCTTCAGATGCTCATTTCTGTACTACATATTCAGCTATAAATAAAAGCTTCCTTTTCTGATTTGTCAGGTCAGACCTCAGAGAATATTTTTCCATCTGCTCTCTCTCTCTATCTTCTCCTGATGGCAGCATAAAAGACAGAGAATCCATACCCCGGAGCACACAATGTACGCTTATTTATGTACAGCTTACAAGTTCCGTGTCCTGTACGCGTCTTCGGTTAATATACCAAGATTTACTCGCTAGCCATCCACTTCATTTCCTTCCCCTGTTCCCTGCCTGCTCAGGTTTCGATCAATAATGTCTGGTGAATTATACATGAGGGACAAGCTGTGACAGTCACCAGCAGAGGATGGATTTTTTTGAAAGCAGAAAAGGAGCTGCGAGGACAAATATCTCAACGTCGGTTGATTCTCCCTCTCTCTGAAGGCCCGGTCTGCCTCAGATGCACCGAGGAACAGGTGGCCTTTGTAATGGAGTAGGGAATTAATGCTGGCTGTTAATTTAGTGGTTGAAAAACTTTTTGTGCTGCAAACAAGCGCTTTCATTTACCCACGCTGCCCTGCAGGATGCTCGCCGGCACGCCGGCTCGGATAGCGCGATGTCAAGGTCGAACGGATCGGCCGGAGTTCATCGTGTTCTTGCCGCCAACGGACGGTTGAGTGAATCAAGAGCAACAAGGCAGACCCTGTTAGGAGTTAGCACTGTTAAGGCGACGAGTTTCATTTCCGTTCTGTTCCACTGCCAAAAATATAGTTATTATCTAGGGCGGATATACGCCTGTCTGGAGGGGCCCTATGCTAATACGCTTGTGTTCCTTATTAAATATTCATCGATTCAGAGTTCTGCGAAGTCTCATGATCAACGAGGGTGTACGACCGAGAGCGGGGGTGAAAAAGAAAAACAGTGTGCACCCATGGACGCATTCAGAGTCTCACTTGATTAACGTGGGGTCGCAGGTAGCAGGGTGTCAGTGGGAACGCAGCACACACAGGAAACCCCGAGGCTTTTTTACAACACACCGCTGTGCGCCAATAGTTAGCTTTTTTAACACACTGTGGTGTCACATTTATAAAGGCAGGATACCTAAATGCAGAGTGGAACACGTACACAGTGCACTACTGCCACTGCATTTTTTATTTATGGAAACTCAACTTAACAATAGCTATAGAAAATACAAAGCTACTGTTATGACTATGTACGTTAAAGCCGTCACAATTTAGAGGACGATATGATGGACCTGATACTTTTGCATCGATACACAGTATTAGGAAGATCAGTCAGATGAAACAGAGAGTGAAGGTGAACCAGTTTATATAGTTAAAATATAGAGAGAACATACCAAACAAAGGAGTACTACTTACAATAGGACAGGAAGATTGACTTCAAACACCATTTACAGCTTGGTACAAATAAGGAGTGGAAAGTCATCCAGACAAACATGAGGAACTTACACGAAAAAGTCTCTAAGCACATCAACTGTGTTAGAACGGTCTATAGTCCAAAGATGAGCTAACGAGCAAGCGAGGACACGAATTATGGACTCTTAACTTTAACTCCCGCCTCTACTTGTGGATCTGCAGCGTTGATGTGCTGTTGACCAGCTAGAGCCGCGACGTCCAGAGTTAAAAGACAGATGTTTATCTCCTTTAACAGTTTAATATAACGTTTAAGACCAAGGCTAGCAGTACCTTAATAATGTATACAGCTTCAAAAAGTAAACATATGAAATAATACAGTAATAATAACCTAAAAAGTCCAGCTAGACCCCGTGTCAGTAGTAGTAGTGAAAATAAAGGATGATGTTAATTTCACCATCTAAGACAAACTGTTAGAAAGTATTACCGTCTTTGTAAGTAATAAGCTTTTTACAGAAGTCTCTAAAAACCCTCCTTTCCCGCCCATTTGTGTTGGGTATCAAACCCTTGCCGAAGTAAGTCACTTGATCATTCAAGCTCCTTGGTTATTGTTGTCTGATTCAGAGCTCTTTCGGACTATTGCACCCTTGTGCTATCTGGCTTTCAGTGTGCTTTTTGGAGCATTTTCTTTTGAGGCGGTTAACCAGATTTCGTCTTTGCGTCATGTCTGTGTGTAAAACCCAATCCACTTCCATATGACTGATGAATCATTTTTCAATCACAAGCTCCTCCGTGGTACTGTGTTGTGAAAATATATTCTAAGGACCGCGCCCACTGCTTTAACCGCCTGTCTGTCACTGGCGAACAAAGAAAACAGATCTTATCACCCACATCTATTTAGAAATTCAAAGTTTCCAAAAATAACTAAGTGATGGAGCAGCAGGAGACAGACCCAGGAAAAACTGGAGAATGTGAGATTTACAGAGTAGGTGGAAGGAACAGTTCGTTCCTCACTGGGCTGATGACCAACCCAGCAAAAAGGTCTCAATCCCAGGTAGGCTAACGGATTGCTTCTGTGCCAGCCAATCACAAATCATCAAGTCGTATCCGTCATATTTCTAATATTAGGTCTAATGATATAGCCTTGTGAGGACAAACCCCAATATTTACTTGCTTCTCTGAGTAACAGATACTGGACGTTCTATCACTGCCAAAGCTGGCACAGTTGGGGCACTGAGTAAGATATTTAGCCAAATTATTTAAACTTGGCCTAAATCTAGGTCCAGAGCTTATGAGGCACCTATTCATCACTCAGAGGGTGCTGTTGCAGTGCCAGGGAACGCACCCTCATCCGGTGTGCTCTCTTTTGGACATGGCTAATAATGTACCAGTGTAATGGGTGATGCCTGGAAGGGCACCTCTAGGACTCTAAGCTTGATGTTCTGTCTACCTTCCCATAAATCCAAAACCTTCTTCAGAATCTACGCCAAACTACCAAGTGCTAATAAACACTGTAGCAAAACTTGAGCAGCTGCTAAACGGCCTCCCCATGGGTTCTAGAGAGTTACAATAATTAATTCATGCCTGACTCCAGACTCCTTGAGAAAACACTGGTAATTTTTATTATCAGCAAACTTCTCAGCGCGGACATGCACCGAATACAATAGCACTTCTGAGATCACAGCGTGGTTCATTTCAGTTTAAATAGGCTCGTCTTTTTTTATTATTATTATTTTAACTGCACCGGAGCAGGGAAACAGGATGCGTGTTCGTCGCCTGGCTGTTTCAGGCAGGTCACCTGTGAATTACCAGACTGTCATGTATTATAGATTTGCACCTCTGTGCCTGGATGCCAGAAGCTCTGTTTTCAGGAGGTTCCAGTGCTTTCTGAGCAATGGAGCTGAATTTATTTACATCCAAACCCAAGCATGGAGCTGAACTGAGCTTGGGGGCTTGGAGCAGTGCTGGGATTTCAATCCACAACCTTCCTGCCAGTAACCACTATTCAGCCCAACTTTGCATTCCATCACATCTGCTATCAATTAACAGAAAGCCAGGGTTCAAGTCCTGGAGGTGTGTTACAACCTACTCGGGAATCACAGTGTCTTTTTGAGCGTGCTCGCCCAGTACCCAATGAATTCCAGCACAGACAAAAACAAAAAATCTCTAAACACTTCAACTGAGTCTCTAAACCCCATCGTTCTGTTGGGTATCAAAACCTTGGTGAGGTAAAATGTCACATCAGTGATCATCCAAGCTTCTTTGTTACTCTTTTCCAATTTCTTTTACACAGTTGCCACCCTGTGCTATCTGGCTTTCAGTGTGCCTTTTGGGGTGCTTTCTTTTAGACCCTTTCAGTTCTTCCTGGCCATATCCTTGCTCCTATCCTCTCCAGCACCAGATATGGGGAGCGCAACACTCACCACGACCTCACCAGAAGCGATATATGAATCAAATTGGTTGGCTCCTCTCCGGTTCACCTCTGGCGAGGCGATGACGGTCAGGTACAGCGTTGCATTTTCCAGGGCTATGAACTAATTTCCGTTTTTTAACTGGACAAAGTAGGCAGGCACATCATGCCAGCAATTGTTCGGCGCGTCAGGTAAAGACCTCTCTTTGACAGAATCCTTATTGTTCATCGCTAGACTCACAACGCGCCAAAAACCCCTGAATAATTCATGTCCTATGAGCACGAGCTTTCCTGTGGAAAGTGAAAAGCCGGTTCCTCCGTCTGCATTTCACATCCTGCATTATTTTTTCAGACCTGAGATTTGCTCTGACAAGCCGATTGATCGTTCGAACGCGCCCCCGTTCGCCCGCATAACCTTGAGATCCCAGCCGTTCGATAAATGTGCGCTGGAAATAGTGCGAGGGCCGTGAAGCCGCTGGTACGGTGGAGATGGGGAGTTACACTTTTAGGCTGTGGTGCGCGAGTCTGTCAGCTCGGTGTAAGTGTGAGTGCTCGTTCTCTGGGTCAGACGTTGCCCCTGGCTTAGCTACTCAGAGTAACAGTGAATGAGAGCCGCAATGACTTGATCTGGCCTACAGCACGACAGAGAGAGAGAGACAGAGAGAGAGAGAGACAGAGAGAGAGAGAGAGAGAGAGAGAGAGAGAGAGAGAGGGCAAATGTGTCTGAGTAGAGAGAGAAAAGTAGTGTTTTGTATTGTTATTAATAATTGATTATTCCATTAAGTAGGTGGAACCCTAGCCAGGCCATTTTGATTCTCATCAGCTTATTTAATGAACCACTTAGAACAGACCTTATACAAAGCTTGCGCTGCCCAGGGGCAGAGCGCCCGCCTTGCCATACGGAGAGCTATGGAGGAACTTCTTGCTTTTGCTATCTGTAATTTCTTCTCTTAATGTGTCACAGAAATTTCACCGTGTCTTTTTAACTTAAAAACAAACAAAGACACGAACGAAGATTGGTGCTGGAAGCTCTAGTTTGTGTTTATGTAGTCATGAACAGATCAGAATGCACTTAGATAAATAATCTAACGGTTCCATCCAGCCCCTGTGAGCTTCATCACCATCATTCTCCAGCCTTTCAGTTCTATTCCACAGGGGCTTTTCTTTAAGCTCGTCCTATTAGCTCTTGATGAGCTGTTCTGCCCGGCAACCGAGCTCTGATTGGTCAGCCTAATTTAAACGCAGAGCATCGCAGTGCGTCAGTTTCGGACTCGGTGTGAAGGATGGAGTTAATATAAGTGTGTTCTTTATCAAAACTCGATGTTTTTTTTCATCCATACAAAAATCAAAAGACCTAGTTTAAAAAGTAAAAAAGTAAAACGTAACCCAAAATGGAAATACTTCAGTAAAGATAGACAAAAAGCCGACTTGAGTAACGAATGGTAGGAACTAGCTAATGGGACAGGATCTGGCAACCTCTCTGTCCATCATACACATCTCCCCACTCAAACGAGGCCCCCAAATGGATAAGCGGCTTATTTACCCTGAACAGGCCAATTAGGCTGGGATCTCCTGTTCCTACCAGGGGCTGCCTTTGCCGGGGTCATGGTGACTGGGGCGCTCCACGGACCACTCTTCGCTTCACCCTCTGCAAAAAGACTCGCTGGTTTCAGATTATATCGTCATTTAGTGAGAAAAAGTCGCATTTGATTGATATCCATAAAACACGACACACACAGCTTCCAACAACTCAAAGGAAAAGAAGTAGTCGTGTTAGTACAAGTCTAGATCTCACAGCATAGAAGAGAGAGGCGAAGCTACATAAAGTGGAAAGAGGCAAACAGCATGCATCAGTCGAAAACCGAAAACATTTCATAGAGGTTGACGTGCAAACATCAGTAAAGCTACAACACAGGGAAGCGCAGTTTTATCCGATCAACGTCCGTTTGCTTTAACAGCCGAGGTCTTTTTACTATAATCTGATTATATTCAGGTTACAGTCAGACTACAGTATACTCTGCTCTAGAAATCTGATAAAGAGAGCATGTGCGCAGAGCGGCTAGCTGAAAAAAAATGGCTGCCAGATCAGCTTAATGTGTGATTGTAACTGCAGCAAGGAGGGAGTGACATAACACTTTGGATGCTGTGTAGATGGTAGCGTTCCACTCATTGCCAGTGGTATCTCTGACGCACTCGGTCCCACTCCCATTTCGTACAATGACCTGTTTCACGGAAGGTAACGCGGTCAACCAAACCCATCCACTCTGAACACCTAAGTAAAGACACATCTCCAGGTGCATACATGAATCCACAAAACCAAATTAATTTTGAGATTTTAACGTGTGTCTTGAGTGAATACCAGGGAAAAGCAGGTACTAATTCACGCGCAATTTGCGCAACAGCTGTCATTTCCACATAGTAGAACGAGACTTCTAGAAATTTATAAAGGCTTAAAAATACAAATGTGTCCAGTAACTACACCAATAACCCCTAATCCTAGAAACAGTGACAGATGAAGTGGGCAGAACTACTATTTTTGCTTTGCTCCTACTAGCTATTGACCTTCTGCTGTAGAAACATGTCAGAGATGTCAATCATTCAGTCTTAACATCACCACGCCGATCCCTTGGCATGTCCACTCATATCGATCGTCGGCCCAGTTCAGGATGTAGCGTAATCAAAAGTTTACTCTGTTTTTTTCAAAGCTCCTCTATGGATAATCCTATGGTGGCATGCTGTTCACTGGGTCTGGACCAAAGCAGCTAATTTTACGTTGCTGCATTTTAGTCCTGGTTCACTTAGAGTGTCATTCTTAACATCAAACCAAATATGTAAACAAAAGTCACACGAATAAGGTCCCACACTGATTGGATTGCTTTAATGATATTTTGAGACCAAACTTGCTGAACTGTCCAAACAATGCAGGGCTGGTATTTTTACCAGCTGATACCCACAAAGAGCTCCTACAATTTAATAAACGCGGAGGCGGCAGTACTAATGTTTAAGGGCAGCTGTACCCCCTATAATGAGAAGAAGCAGGTACACTTGATTATATGTCCTTTGGAATGAAGAATCAAGTGCAGTTCTTTAACACAGCCAGAATTATGTTTGTTTGATCACTGTGATAGGAAGTTATATCCGTTATATTAAATGCGTTTTGGTCCGCGCTGCGTCCACGAATCCAATACAAAAGCAGTACAGTTCATTTGTCATCCGAATCACATCGTGAGTGTATCGTTACACCCCTAGTGAAAAGTCAATACGACACATTGAGAGTACAGGCCGGTCCTAAAGTTTGGTGCTTTGAAACAAAACTGTTCAGGCTGCAGTTTGTTCGAGTTTGGGTTACGACCATGCTCTTCATCATTTATTCATGCCTCTTTATTACCGTCCTCCAGAGTGCGATGCGGAGCCAAGACGAGCCTCAGAGTAATAGAGCAATTCTCCTTCGATTACGACGCCATCAAACATATGCTGATTCGGGAGGGCTGGCGTTAGCGCGCGAGCGTCTGTGAGCACCCCTGTTCCTTCGGCTCTGGGTCCCGATACAGTCGTCGCTGGTTTGGCGCGTACTTGATCCGTTTCTGCGTCTAGAGCCTTTCGGTAATGCTTTCAGAGGCATTATGGCCTGTTTAAACGACGCCCATGCTGCGATAAAAGTCCTCGGGTCCTGCCGCAGTCCGCTCAGCACTCGCCGAAAAATCATTTAGTCCAGTCGACCGGGCTGCGATCTTCCTGAGGGCTTTTTGATTGGATTCAGAGGAGGCCCAGTGATTTATCATAGTTAATAGACACCGCTGACAGTTGGAATCAGCAGGGGCCCGACTGCCTGTGCCAGCTGCAGCCGTAGTCAATCAGTGCCCGTGCTAGCCAATTTAGGCAATTACCCAGGGCAACAAGTGCTGCTCGGCGTGCCGGGCGGACTGTTTAAATCTTTTCTTTCAGCGAGCGTTTTATCAAGCGTAAGCGTTGAACGTTCTACTGTGACCGTGTCACTTTGTGTAAAGGATGAGGACAACATCAGGGATGGAATCAAGGGCTTTCGTCTAGCTAAATGAAGGAAACACAGCCTTAATGACAGATAACCAGCACAGTGGAGCCTCTGAATTTGGACGCTTCTTTATTCAACCAGTTCAGACATCAAACGGTCCGTTCCGAACTGTTTTGTCCCCAAATTCGATCAGACTTTGAACATCGTTACAAACCACTCTTTTATGTGCTTAGTCATTGGAGGGCGGGACAGAAAGTTGTTGAGCTGAACTGCTGGTTAAACCTGGGCCAAAGCCTAAGGGATTGGCATACTGAAAGCTTCTGAGGTTTTCAGTAGAACCCATTCTGTTCTAGTACGCTTCCTCTGATGAACATCTTAGCAGTGAAGGCGGCTGAATCAAGACAGAACACCAATTAGAAGTGGTCGCCACAAGCTTTGGGCATATATTGTTCGTCACACAAATGAAAGAGCCCTGCTAAAACTCAAGGGGAGACGCTTGATATTTCTGATGCCTTTTTTCCTGAAAGAGCTGAGAGAGTGGAGACTTGAAGTAAAACTCCTTCCATTTGATCTGTTGTCTAGGAGAAACTACACGGAGACTCGGGAGAACTGCTTTACCCATGAGGAATGCTACAGCTACAAAACAAGAAATACTGAACTTATTCCTCTTTTAGCATCAGTACGCAGGCTGAACTCTGATTGCCCCGCTAAAAAGATGCTGCATCACCCACTTCATTTATGCTTTAAGTGATGTTGATGATCTCAAGACAAATTAGAAGTCGTTCTTTCCTCAGCATTTGCAAGCTGTCCAAGCCTCCAATCAGTCCCCATGTCACAAGACTCCCTTTATCATGCTTTACAATTGGGATGAGGTTTTGGTCTAAAAAAAGTCTTTTGTCTAAACTATACAGAGTTTGTTGTGGAACATCCAGGTGGTCGACTGTCTGAAAATCAGTGTTGTGCTCCATGACTTGCCTGTTTCCTAGGCTGTGAGGGTATGAGTTGACAAAAAGGATAAAGAACACTGTTGGGGTCTGTTGGGTCCTTGAGTAAGGGCTTTAAGGTACATTTGCTTGGATTGTAATACTGTAGTTGGAAGTCTTTCTGGATAAGGACATCAGCTATAATGATAATGAGATTGTGGTGACTGAATTTTCGATTTTTATTCTGTATCAGTTTTGACTCTCGGCCAAAATTCTTACAAGATTTTTGCCTCGACTGATAGAGCCGTATGGTTGAAAGCTTCAAAACACCTGCAGTTCAGCTACTTCTTTCACACTACGGCCTTTGGCAATCCCAAATCCAATCACCCCTTTGCAACCCATTTTCCACACATCGAACGAGACTTTCATTGCACTGTACCACCTCTTCTCAATCTATAAATCCTGTCGAACACCCCACAGGTATTTATAGGCCGATCATCCTCATGCAACGCCATCTGCAGGAGCCTGAAATTACTACCACTTTAAATGCACAAGTGGAGCTTATATGGAAGGTGTGCCAGAAAAAACGCACCTGATGTTCAAAGAGAACCTTGACTGGAAACAGATTCCATGTTTAGATGAGACACAAATAGTGCAACTCAGTGGGTTTAATGTGAACAGAACGACGGACTTCCCCACTGTGAACTTCCCACACCCTGTGATATGGATCATGGATTCCATGGAGTGCCAGGAGAGCCGAATCACCAAACTTTGGTTGTCTCATTAAAACCTGGTACACAGGGGAGGACCTGGAGAGGTTCTGGATTAGGCAGTGCCTCAGATTCCTCTTACAGGAGAGCACCGTGCTGAAAAGAGAAGGCTCCACAAAGTGCTACATGCGGTCGTGCCAATAATAGCGCCACATGGTTTTGTTAAAACGCCTCATAATCTCTTTCATCTCAGCATGTGGCCCACGGGGGTTGACGGTCAAGGTCAGCGTGTATCCATCGTCCACTTCCCACCGGTTGGCTTGCCACATGTGCCATCAAAGTACCTCTGTTCTTTCTACGCTGCTAGAGCGAGTGCGCCTGACCTCTAAACTGTACTCAACCAGATGGCTTATTGGGCGTTTGGGGAGTCGTGGGAAGCCTAACAGCTAAAGGACGAGGCGTAATGTTGCGCGAGGCCTCATTAACACCGCATCGCGCCACGTTAACATCCTGACGGTCGCTTGAGGAGTGACGGAAAGCTCGGCGCTTTATCGATACCGCGTAGCCGCTAACGAGCATTTCTCTTAGCCTGATGATTGACGAGCTGGCTGTTTGTTTCCTCTTTCCGCACTCTTTAGAGCCTCAAAAGTCTGACGTTTCCCCATCTGGCACTGGAACATTGTTCTTGATGATGCAACTCTACACCTGAGCATTAGCAACACCAAAGGATAATCCTTTGATCCCTTTCAACCAGAAGAGCTTTGGGGAGAGAAAGCGAGCGAGGAATCGATAACTTCTTGTACGCACCGGCTTGAGTTTCTATTTTAACATGGCACCGTATTGATTTGCTTTCACGGGAGATTTCTCTCTGACCCGCAGCTAACTCCGCCAGGATAGCAAGCCGTTTACAAGAACAAAAAGCCTCAAACGCAGAGAGGGAGGGAGGGAGGGAGGAACGAGCTGGAAAGCGATAGCCCCTCCGCTGGCATACGCTAACAGGACTAACAGGCCAGTGGGATAAGAGCTCTGTAGTAGGAAGCAACACAAAGGAGCTTTGTGCTTAAATGAGTGACACATCCTCAGGCCAGCGCCACGCTTCACTGAGCCGCTATTGTGGAAGCAACAGATTTGACTTTAAAGCCCAAACTGCTTGGCAAGAGTCAGATACGGGTCGCAAACAAAGAAGGGAGGATAAATGAGGAAATGAGGGGGGCGCTGTTGGTTTGAAATGAGATATTATAAGTGCCTGTGAGAATTAGCAAGCACACCGACTACATCCAGGTGTGTCAGGTACATCCAGGTACACTTTGCATATATTTACTTATTTTTTAAATGTTTTTGATCCCATAAAATGGGGTGGGTATTGGAAAGGACTTCACGATACAATTATATCTCTGAAACGCAGTATTTTGCTTGGAGAGATGAAGAATTCCATTATTTAGTATTAGAATTTGAAGTTATACATCACATCCATCTGTGAGATTATTGGCTGGTTGCAAAGTAGAATCGATTATTAGAAGTCCGATTCCTGACAAAATCTGATTTTCTGCAGGTATCGGATTACTAAGTGCACATAGACACACTCATTTATTATTAGTAGTAGTATTATTTTGGGGGCGTTTATCCCTATAGGACTGGGTAGAGCTTGCTGTTGAAATGCCAGGGGAATCCTCTCCCTCAGACAAAACCAAGGCCAGAGGGCAGCCCCAGGACTCGAACCCAGGTTCCTACATTATAAAGGCTAATGTTTTAAACCACTGTGCCACCCAGGCACCTCACCAAAACACTAAAACGCCGACAGTATATACAGTATTTAACCAAAACAACGTAGCACTCGTATAAGAGGAGTACCATTAGCACATGGTAATATTTTGAATTGTGTATTTTGCTTTCTTAACCTCTTTATGCTTTTGATATCACACAGACAAAGGCCAGAGGTCGAGGGTTTGGCTCCCAGCACATTGCATGGACTGTCAACTGCAGGACCGTATCGACGCTAATTTGTGATGAACTGCAGCAGTTCAGGCATTGGATTATTGACTACAAGGTCCTGGGTTCAAGTCTCAGCGCTGCCAAGCTGCCACTGAGGAGGAAGCTGATTAAACCACAATGGCTTGTACGTCGTATGCTGAAGGACTGTCGAGCCAGATTTATTTCTATAACGCTTTTTACAATAAAGCATTGTCTCAAAAAGCAGCTTTACAATTTTATCTTCTAATATCTAAGGCCGATCCCAAACTGAGCAAGCCTAGGGCGACAGTGGCAAGGAAAAACTCCCTAAACGTTATAAGGAAGAAACCTCGGGAGAACCGGGATTCAAAAAGGGACCCGACCTCTTTGGGTGGCTTAGATAATGAATATAAGAATTAAAGTAATTTATGTAGTCAAATAAGTTTGTGGTAATAACTCAAAAAACAGCAACAGTAAATATTAACAGATAAATCAAATATCGAATACAATTACGCAAAAAATATGCAAGTTAGGATCTGCAAATCACTCTAGATAAGAGCATGTCTTAATCCTGTACATGTTAATCACCTAATAATACATTTAAGCCAAACATCAGTACAAAATCCACACTGGCTTGGCAGTAGCAGTGCTAATACGGTTAGCATCCAGTCTGCCTCAGTATTATCAAAACACCAACATAAGCCTAATTTGCTCTAATGAGCTCCTATCTCTTCCCCAAAAGTTCGAAATCAGCAAGAACTGGCGTTTGTGTGTTTATTTTGCGTTGTGAGCAGAATCGTGGCATGTTTTGGGGAGTCTGGACATGATTAGCGCAGATTAGCGAAAGCTGATGTCCTGTCAGGCTTAAACTGCAAAAGAGCAGCGTGTCTCATCTGGGAGGTTGCCAGTACAGATGTTTTCTCACATATGTACAGCCCGTGGTTGACACGAAACATGTTTGTCTTGCTATCTTTGTGGGGACTTTCCACTGACATCATGATTGTTAGAAGCTAATTTATGCTACACCTCCATCTCCACCTCACCTTAACCTCAGTTACCTAACGGAGATCTTTTGGTTTTTCAAAAGATATTTTTCTGTTAAAAAGGAGTTTCCCCATGAGGTGGGAAAAAGTGTTTGCCCCCTTCCTGATTTCCTATTTTTTTGTATATTTGGCACACTTAAGTGTTCGGAACATCAAACCAATTTAAATATTAGTCAAAGACAACACAAGTAAACACAAAATGCAGTTTTAAATGAAGGTGTTTATTATTAAGGGAAAAAAACATCCAAACCTACATGGCCCTGTGTGAAAAAGTGATTGCCCCCTAAACCTAATAACTGGTTGGGCGGCCCTTAGCAGCAACATCTGCAACCAAGCGTTTGCCATAACTTGCAATGAGTCTTTTACAGCATTATGGAGGAACTTTTACTCATCTTTGCAGAATTGTTGTAATTCAGCCACACTGGAGGGTTTTTGAGCATAAACGGCCTTTTTAAGGTCATGCCACAGCATCTCAATAGGATTCAGGTCAGGACTTTGACTAGGCCACTCCAAAGTCTTCATTTTGTTTTTCTTCAGACATTCAGAGCTGGACTTGCTGGTGTGTTTTGGATCATTGTCCTGCTCCAGAACCCAAGTTCGTTTCAGCTTGAGGTCATGAACAGATGGCCGGACATTCTCCTTCAGGATTTTTTGGTAGACAGCAGAATTCATAGTTCCATTTATCACAGCAAGTCTTCCAGGTCTTGAAGCAGCAAAACAGCCCCAGACCATCACACTACCACCCCCATATGTTACTGCTGTTATAATGTTCTGTTTCTGAAATGCTGTGTTACTTTTACACCATATGTAATGGGACACACCTTCCAAAGAGTTCAGCTGTTGCCTCGCCAGTCCACAGAATGTATTCCCAAAAGTCTTGGGGATCATCAAGATGTGTTCTGGAAAAACAGACGAGCTTTAATGTTCTTTTTGCTAAGCAGTGGTTTCCGTCTTGGAACTTGGAACATTTTTGCCCAGTCTCTTTCTTATGGTGGAGGCATGAATACTGACATTAACTGTGGGAAGTGAGGCCTGTAGTTCTTTGGATGTTGTTGTGGGGTCTTTTGTGACTTCTTGGATGAGTCGTCGCTGCGCTCTTGGGGTAATTTTGGTCGGCCAGCCACTCCTTGGAAGGTTCACCACTGTTCCATGTTTTCACCATTTGTGGATAATGGCGCTCACTGTGGTTCGCTGCAGTCCCAAAGCTTTAGAAATGGCTTTATAACCCTTTCCAGACTGATAGATCTCAATGACTTTCTTTCTCAATTGTTCCTGAATGTCTTTGGAGCTCGGCATGATGTGTAGTTTTTAAGGATCTTTTGGTGTACTCCACTTTGTCAGGCAGGTCCTATTTAAGTGATGTCCTGATTGAGAACAGGTGTGGCAATAATCAGGCCTGGGTGTGGCTAGAGACAGTGAACTCAGGTGTGATAAACCATAGTTAAGTTATGTTTTAACAAGGGGGGCAATCACTTTTTCACACAGGACCATTTAGGTTTGGATTTTTTTCTCCCTTAATAATGAACACCTTCATTTAAAAACTGCATTTTGTGTTTACTTGTGTTGTCTTTGACTAATATTTAAATTAGTTTGATGTTCCGAACACTTAAGTGTGACAAACATCCAAAAACATTGGAAATCAGGAAGGGGGCAAAGACTTTCACATCACTGTATGTCAAATCTTCCTTACAATAATATATAAACATGACCAAACACACATACACGGAATTTTCCTCTTTCAGGAAGCTGCTTTGGTTTGTACGGAATGATTTTCACATTCTGTGCCAACCTCGAACGATCAAGTCTGCCGTCTCTGATAATGAGACAGAATGACAATGCAGGAGAAGAGAAAAAAATGTTTCATTTTGCATAAAGCATTGTCAGAAATACGCCATGACGGCACGCTTGCATGTCGGACAAGAAGATAAAGCCTTTCTGAAGAGGCTGCATGAGAGTCGGCCACGTTAGACGGCAGCTCATCGTTATGCATAGTTGTGCGTCTCCAGATTGTTTGATGTCCTGGCGCGTCTTGCAAGCGCCAGCCTGTAATTTGGGTAATTTCGGTTCAATCGACTTAGCCTATTGCGCCGTGTCACATTCTGTCTCGAAGCTGGAAGTGACAAGCAGATGACGTTACTTGCAAACTCGATGGTTTGAGGCCGTGGCTGTGCCTGACAATAGCTATTACTGAAACGTAGCCCGTCCAGGTCACTTTTCAGCCCCCGGATCGTGGCTCGCTTTGCAATTCTCCACATTTTCCACTCGGCCGGGTCCAGGAGAGCGCGGAACCGAAATGGGCGCGCTCGCCAAACCGGAGGGACGAGTGTGTGCTCGAGGGAGCGTTAATGTGAGCGCAAGTCGTGCGCTGCTTGCTGGAGCCGTGCCACTCTCTGCAGCTAATGGCGTGGCGCTAATACAGCGTCAACTCGCATCTGAGAGGGAGAGGGAAAAGTGCGAAATAGGTTCTGACTGGCCCCTGCATGGATGAGTGCTTCCCAAGAAATTGTCTGAGGAGAGAAGGAACTTTTCAGCCGACACTAAACCTGGAGAAAGTTCACCCCTCACACTGTCTGACCGTGGCCTCGCCTCCCTCAGACCCAGCCAGCCATGGGGAAGGAGTTTCTAAGCGTGGATACACTGTTTAAAATGGTCTCCTGCCCAAAGCAAGTACCATACGGGGGGCACCCCTGGTCTACTGCCACACATCCAGCCCTTGAGGACTTGAGGAAACTCCACGGCACTGCCACTGGCAGGATCACACACAGCCTGGAATTCTATTTGAAGACTCAATACTCAAAGACTCAGAGACTTGAGGGTAAACCCAGAATGCAACTCAGACAATCCTCATCTCTCCAGAGGTGGGATACAACCCAGGAAGGCTTAGCATTGGGATCCAGAGCTCTAGAAGCTAGCCATTCTGCTTTCTAATGCCTTGCCTCCCTGGTTTGTATCCCACCTCTGGCAAGGTGAGGTTTGTTTGTCAGTTGCCCTTGGTCAAGGGCAAGACTGTTCTGGTACACCAGTGTAATTAATCAAAAATGAATCAAAAACAAGTTTTATTAATACGTTTTTTTTTAAATTCTCAAACACTACACACTACAAAAATGATTCGGGAAGATGGGAAGAAATAACTAATCAGCTTCCGTTGTAAAAGTCTTCTTATATGCAGAGCACGACTAGCCGAAAATCGCTGTGTTGCATAATCAATATATCGTATCAGCCACCTAAAATGATTCCAAAAAAGCCACAAAATACAACCATGAAGTCCTGCTTCTGTGCAACACGCCATTCTAAACCAAAAAGTTGCATGATGGATGTGCTCAGGCCCAGAACATTTAATCGCAGTGTGAGCACAGGCCAGCCGGAGAGTTCTCTGGGACAGTACAAGGCGACCAGGTAGAGTGAGTACACCCTGTGTTTCAGGGTTTCCTCAAATCTAGGGAGATGGTTGCGGGGATGGTTACAAAAATAAAAAATAATGCCTGTTGGGGCATTATCGTGACGTAGTTACTAACGTACGGATATGTACTCGAGCAAACCTTTTAAAGCATCTTAAACGCAGTAAACAATCTCATTCGGAATTAGTGGTCTCTACAACTACATTCATCTTTCCTTTGGCTTCCCCAGGACTGTTTACATTTGGGTCCATTATGAACGTCCATTTGCGTTTGTTTGGATCTGCTCTAATCCTTTATCCTTCCATCTCATATGACCTCCCATAAATCCCGGAATGACTCTGACTTGTTTGTTTGACTGGAACTGTGCAGTTCACGGACACGGTTTCAAAGAGCAAGAGTCTGAAATGGCGTTTAGTCGAGTGGAAAACCATTGATAGTAAGCCGGCAACCTCATATCGCCGTTCCCCACAGAGATAAGAGCTACATTTTGTCATCTCCTTTCATCATTTATGGTGGTAAAGTGAATAGGGCAATAACATGTTGTAGGACAAAAAAAAATGAGTCACGTCCATGTAACTAAGCCGTGCACCTGAACCAATGCAGCATAAAACCGGACGTTGTCATGGGGTATGTGTGAGTAAAAACAGATACAATGATGTTAGAGTGGCATCATCGTATTTGGTATGGAAAAGGAACACCCGTCAAAACAAGCCAGACTGGCCAGGAAAATCACCAGACCTCAATCCCGTCAAATCCCAGCTGGCATCCTGAAATTCTTTGGACAGCCTTCTAGAGGAGCCATTAGGGTTTCATGAGTAAAACCCATTAGTAAGCTTCAAAGAACCACTCGTTCGTCTACAATGACACGCACCCTGTTTAGGCCGGCGTTCCCATAGATTATCCCAGAAATGCTCGGTTCAAGGAAGGACAGCATGCTGGGGATCTGAGTGAAGCCCAGTGTAAGCCAAGCCAAGGGAGAACATGCAACTCCACAATCTAATGCTTCACAGGTGCAATTAGTGCAAAAAGATGTCCATATTAATATGGTACCTATATGCCAGGACCGGAGTGTCATTTAATCACGTACATCATCATTTGTGCCCTGTGGAATCTTTTTTAAAGCTTTTTCCTTCCCATTTAAGCCAGTTATAAGTAAACGTGGCTTAATGTACTAAAGCATTGGTCTAGGAAAACCAAATTTCTCTCAGTAACTACTGGTCATGAGTAATCTCTGCTGATGTAATGATGAACTTGCGGTCCAATAGGAAAGTAATTTCTTAAAGCTTTTTATGTATAATAGGTTTAAATGGGAACAGAAAACCTTGATGTAAAAATGATCCCTTTCCTTTTTTGGATCACGAGTTCATCATTTCAGCAGTAGAGATTAGTTATGATCAGTAGTAGTTGAGAGAATTTTGATTTTCCTAGGTCAATGGTTTAGTACATCAAGCCACGCTACCAGTTTGGAGTCTGACTGTTTGAGGCTGTGGACAGGTGTGTTTTATACAGATAACGAGGTCAAACAGGTGCCATTAATACAGGTAATGAGTGGAGGACAGAAGAGCTTCTTAAAGAAGAAGTTACAGGTCTGTGAGAGCCAGAAATCTTGCTTGTATGTGGGTGACCAAATACTTATTTTCCACCATGATTTACAGTTAAATTCTTTAAAAATCCTACAATGTGATTTCCTTTTTTTTCTCATTTTGTCTCTCATAGTTGAAGTGTACCTATGATGAAATTTACAGACCTCTCTCATCTTTCTAAGTAGGAGAACTTGCACAATCAGTGGCTGACTAAGTACTTTTTTGAATAATAGGTTTAAATGGGAAGAAAAAGCTTAACGTCAAAAATGATTACTTTCGAAGATCAAACATAAAATAAAAAACATCTAAACGTTTGGCACATTTTTTCATTTTTGGAATCAAAACTTGGAATCAATAAAATGCAAACGATACCCAACCCTAACAGTCATTAACCCCTGAAGCTAGGACTGAATCCGGTTCTCGAGGGCTTTGCAGCACCATCACTACCTGCTACCTTTGAGTAATTACATATCACTGGCACGAACAAACCATTCAAAGGCATGGACCATTGGCTACCACGTGGCTCTGTGGCACACTGCAAATATAAATCTGCCTCCCACACGTGGCAAAACGCTGGTGCTTTGGTGTTTGGCAAACCACCATGATTGCACCATGAAAGCCTCGCTCTAATTTACACAAGCACATCAGTTTTCTGAACACGTCCAGCTTTCGTGCCATTATGGCTCTGTGCTTGGGTCCGACCTCCTTTCCCTCCTTCGTCGCCCGATCACTGTTTATCGTTGTATGTCAGAAGCTCAAAGTTTCCCACATTTAGTTCAGACAGAACTCCATGCCTTCCAGAGCTAATCTGAACTGAGTCTATTATTTTCCTCTCCTTAACTACTGTTTAAAATCCACGAGCAATACTCCAGAGACCCGAAGCCTCCAGACGCCGTGAATATTGTGCCTGTCTGTGACGGAGTCTGCCTCACGCCTCCTTTTGTGGCACAGGGATCACAGCCCTCAGAGCTCAGCTGTCACTCAAAAGTTAAGAGCTTTTCAACGTGGGAATAAGGAGCGAGCTCATGTTCCAAGCACCTTGCCATAAATCTCTCTGTTCTCCCAGCTGCCGAGAAAGAAAGGTGAAAAATAGTAAGGTGCACGCTGTTTTAATCACTGCGCTGTTTTACTCGGTGACTCCGGCTCCCTGAGAGGTGCTCGGAATTCTTTCGGTTTCCTTCCTTTGATTGAACGGCTAATTAGGAGTGACTTGGTGTAGGAGAGGGTGAGTTCTCTCCATTTCGTGAATGTTAGCAACTGTGAAACTTGTAGTTCTGGAAACCAGTCTCACCAGAAAAACAACGTACTATGGAGAGATTGGTGATGTGCAAATTGGCAGTTTAGCCATGATTAACATCAAGTATAAGAATACTGGATTTGCAAGCTTTTAAATGCAGTTCTTTCCTAAACAAATCGGCCGCCAAATCAAATCTTTCTTATACACGGATGCTTGTACGTTGTAAGTCTGTCACTTGCTTGGGTCGGCTGCTAGCAAGCTTGGTACACACTGAGAACGACTTCGGCTAATCCAGTTTCCTGACTGACTTTAAACCACATCATTTAATAAAGAGTTAAGATGTGGCATAGAAAAAAACAATCCCACACATTGCTAAACTTATGCTAATTTCCTTATTTAAGGCAGAAAAGCTACTGTAACTGCAGCTTAGCAACATCTGCTCGGTCTAAAGGGTGTGTTTGTTAACAATAGCCACCATGCTAAGTAATACTATATGTGTAAATACAGCGCTGCCTCGGATCTCGCCCACCTTGGAACTTCGGAATTTTGACTAGAAAAAATTTGTCTCGGTTCTCGTCGTTTGCTCGGTACTCTGCGCACCGTGTGACTCGTTGCAACTGAAACTCGATTCACGATTCAGCACACAGTGATTCAGTGATTCAGATTCACAATAGATTAGAGAATATCTGCGTTGTGTTTAGCGTGTTTTTCTTCATTTTTACATCTAATACTGAATTCTTAATGCAAATAAGTCTCCATGGGTCCTGAAAAGGTTAGTTTATAAGAGCCAACCGAAAAAAACAGGAATTAAAAGCTCCAGAACACAGGCAGCTATGCTAAGCGCCCAGAGTTCATCAGTAGAATAAGTGTTTTGCATTTACTTTTCACTTCCAATCCATGACTCACTAAATGACATGAGATTTTCAACACATCATTATAAAATAAGCTTTATGCTCATGATTTTGGGTAACTACATGTTAATGTAAGTGTTAATACGTTATCAGCTCTGCTATGATACAGTACAGACTATATTAAACTCCATTAAAGTTCATGATCTATTTCGTTTATGATGGATTTATTGAACGTATCCCCATCATAAATCAGGGAGCTCCTGTACAATACAGCTCCATTAACGCTGATAATGCCTTATACAAGGGGGATTTTCTGAAGTCTGGGGTTCATTCAATGTACATTATTGCTCATGGGAAAAATTTACTCGGTTCTCATCGAGCCTTCTGTGTACAGATCTTCATGCTAAATTTTAAAAACAGAGACTAATGGACTGATGGTGATGTCCAGGCTTTACTGACCCTATATGCAACGAGGAGGTACAACAGGATTTCGAATGGTGGCTGACATCACTTCAGCGTTCCTACTGGCAAACCAGAAAAGGCCCTGGAACGAATGTTCTCAGGTAGCCCCTCCCAAAAGCATTTTAGGATGATGGATGATTCCCACTGGGTTGAGATTTGTTGGATATTATCTACACAATTTATTAAAACTCTCAGCAAGTCCAAGTAGGTGGCATCACTGTCATCCCGGAACATCAGGATATCGGCTAATCGGTCCTTCAGGATAATCACACGATTCGCAGTTCTCTCAAAGGAGCAACTGAAGCCAAACCATGCCTGGAAAATGTCCCATATACTACAGCAGAGTTGCTCCTGTGTATGTTAGGATATAATCCTATTCCACACCAGATTCCGCATAATTTTAAACCGCACGTCCCGTTCGCAAGGACGACGTTCAGTCTGCCCGAGATGAGCGACTCCGACTCCGCATTTGACTCCATTTAGGCTCCGTGAACCCTGCGCTTTCACCATCTGCTGCCGGCACAGCGAGGCCGAGCGTGTGAAGTGGAGAACAGCATTGCCACCCAGAGGCCGAACGCAAACGTGAAACACAGCAAGCAGCGTCCCACTTTCCACACGTTAGTAATGAATGCATCAGTGAGGGCCGGGAAGGCTACGGCACGACTTTGGTTAATCGCCAGTCAAACGCTCTCAGGAGTCAGAAGGTCCCCATGCAAAATCACACGGCATGCAATTACGGGAAAGTAGAAGAGAGGGGAAGCCATAAAGAATGTTGGAATTTAAAACAAGAAAAACAGCATATTCAATCCCAGTTAGGCAGTAAATCGAAATCGCAGATCCTACCTGAATAAATGGGGGCCAATCGAAATATATCAGTCAGACGGCTGCTGACCGGCTCGTACGGAGAATCCTCCAGCAAATCGTTCCCTGTTGGGACAAGCAAAACAAAAAAGAAAGTGATTTTCCACTCAAGGTCCAGACATTCCTCACTCTCACGGCTGCTTATTAGTTTTGGACTTATTTGCTAGTTATATATAAAGAATAGGCTTTGCCAGTTGAACAGTCAGTAGTTTGAGTTTGAGAGGTTTGTTATGTGGGATGTTTGCTTTCACGCCACTGGATTGGACTGTTATTTACATTTCTGGTCATCGGAGATCAAACGTCTTCACACTCCGTCAACTTGAACGGATTTTCCAGAAAGAAATCCAAAGCACTCCTACAGTACTTAACAGACGCTCTGCTTCAGTGTGATTTGCAACTGAGCTTAGCAGTTGAAGCTTGGGTTGGAACTCACAACCTCTTGATAATAAGTCCAGAGTCTTAACCGTTAGTATTGACTTATGATATCATTTAATGAGTTCATATCTAAGGGCCTGGTTCAATCACCCGACAGTGACAGACTGGCAGAGATGGATTTCAAACTCACAACAATCCAGATTCAAAGCATTTCAAGCAACCTATAAGGACAATACACTTTACATGTCGTCTGTTACAGTCTTACATGACTACGGGATCGGAACTCACAACCTCCTGATAATTAGTCTAGATTCTTAACCACTGAGCCAATACAGTCCAAGCAACCTGTTAATACTGCCCACAGTTATTACAGTATTTAGCAATCTAATCTCAGCAATTGATGATTAAGGGCCTTGCTTTTTGAAAATGGGATTGGAACTCACATCCTCTTGATCATAAGTCCAGAACTTTCACCGCCAAGCCGATGCATTTCAAGCAACCTATTAATATAGCACACATTTATTACAGTCTTACATGACAGAATCGAATGAGTTTCTATCTAAGGGTCTTGCTCAAAGGCCCAACTGGGACAGCTGGGAGTGGAACTCACAACCTTCTGATAATTAGTTCACAACCTTAATCACTGCACCAATACAGTTCAAGCAAAACTGTCAGTACTGCACATGTATTACATTACACGATCTAATCCAAGCAGTCAATAATTAAGGGCCTTGCTCAAGGGCCCAACAGCGGTTGCTTGTTAGAGCTTGGATTGAAACTCACAACCTCCTGATAATTAGTCCAGAACCTTCATTTCAAGCGACCTATTAGTATGGCACACATTTATTACAATCTTACATGACAGAATCCAATCAGTTTTTATCTAAGGGCCTTGCTCAAGGATACAACAGGGATAGCTTGTTGAAGCTGGGATTGGAACTCACAACCTTCCAATAACTAGTCCGGGTCCTTCACCACCAAGCTGATACATTTCAAGCAACCTATTAGTATAGCAGACATTTATTACAATCTTACATGACAGAATCTAATGAGTTTCTATCTAAGGGCCTTGCTCAAATGCCCAACAGGTACAGTTGGGATTGGAACTCACAACCTTCTGATAATGAATCCAGAACCTTAACCATCAAGCCAATACGTCGCGAGCAACCTGTTAGTAGATTCCTTACATTTATTAAAGTATTACATGTCATAATCTACTGGGTTTAATTCTGAGGACCTGACTCAAGGGCCCAATAGTGACAGTTTGTTGAAGCTGGGATTGGAACTCGCAACCTCTTGATAATTAGTCCAGAACCTTCATGACCACTCTATTGGTAGAGTACTTCCATTCCTTACAGTCTTACAGGATAGAATCTAAGCAGTTGATGATTAAGGGTCCCACAGTGGAGTCTTATTAATGCAATACAGTGTAGGACCCAACATGGGCAGGGCTGGGATTTAAACTCTGGCTTAAGGGTCTTGTTTAAGGGCCCAGTGTCAATAAACGCCGAACCGGCGCACAGATCTCTAGATGAAACGGACCCTGTAAGTGCTGGTAGATTCCCCAGTAGATCCTCAGGCAGTTCTTTTCCTTCTTCATGCCCCGTTTGCACCTGCAGCTGTACAGAGGGCTCTGCTTGAGGGCGTCCAGGGCGTTGCGGCACTCGTCCCTGGCCTCGGCGCTGATGTTGCCCTCTCTGCCCGCCATGCACTGCCTCATAGTCCGGTACTTGGTGCTGCATCCTGGCTCCTTTAGGCACAGCTCGCTGGCTCGGACGCAGTCCAGCCGGCTGGCTGCCGTGAACACCGCGTCTTCTGCGGACAGCAGGACATCTGTGCGGGGAGACGGTTTGGCAATGTTACACAGGTTATAGGAAAAGCACAGGAAGTAAATCAGGGCAACTTTGGCAGTTACATTCACAGCATTCTTACAGTTTGAGATTTAAGACCTGAACTCACAACCTTAATATCAGTAGAACATTGATTTCTCCCCAAAGCCAAACCCATTCCAACAATTAATGGGAAGAATTTGAGAAGAGCAAAGCCCAGTGAATTCCGTTCCTCGCCACCTGCTTAAACGGCTTATTGAAATTTGGCCATTATAATTATTCATTCAATCAGAAGTCATTCAGTCGTACTAAGGTTTTTTATTAAACCCTTTTTCTTTCTGGTTCACATTAAATGACGAACAAGGAACCTTTTCACAGCAAGCTTACTTTTCTAGATACAAAGTTCAGCTCACAGGATGCAGAGGGTCCTGGAGTCACAGGGTTTGACTTTTAACGTCCGTCAACGTCCGAGGACTTTTATAAAGGAAATTATAGTGGGAAATAATAATCTGTCTATATATACATAAGTAGTCCCTGATTTATGATGGGGATACAGTCCAACAAATCCATCGTAAGCTGATTTTATCGTAACTAGAGGAGTTTAGACTAGCACTGTGATATATCGCAATTTTTATTTTCGTGATATACATCGATCTTATCAATTTTAATCGATTTTTAAAAAGGGGTGTAAACTACGAACTATGTGGAATATCACAATATATCGCAAAATGTATCGTGATATAATCGTATCGTGACCCACGTATCGTATCGTGAAGTCCTTTCCACTACCCAGTCCTAGTACATACCATAGTGTAGCGTACATATAACCTGCTTAACACTGTGCATGATCCTTATCACGGCCTTTCCTCAATACATTTCCCAGCGCTCATCGCTCCCACCATGTGACTCCCTACGTCACACACTGCAGCGTTTCAAATCGAGTACAGAGTCTTATAGTGTGTAGTGTACATGCTTAAAACACTTACATTAAACTACAGTTGGGCAAACCCATTAACACAAAGCTTATTTTATGATAAAGTATATCTCATGTAATTTATTGAGTAATGTTATGAAAGTGGAAAACAAAAATGATTATTGCACGACCACTACATTTCCCAGTGCTCATCACTAGGCAGTGCGGGCTGCCTGCTGAGTGTAAAGACAAACACACACACTGGACCAAATAGCCTTGCCACTAATTGCACGGCGACCTTAACATGGTGCTCAGTAAACGATCACTGCATGGCGGCAGTGTTGCCGAAGAACCCACGTCTTACCTGGAATTACAGGGAGATAAACATGGCTGTTGTTTTGTTCCTTGGCATAGCTAATGAATTCCGGTCTATTGTTACATTGATATAATTTTTATTTACTTCCAGTCAATAAATAAAATGGTGAAACCCTACACCACTATTGTATGTCACTGCAATCCATTGTTTTCACCATTACTGATGTTCAATTCTTTTTTTAAATGCTATACATGGTTATCTGGGAGGGCTGCACCCCACTTCCCATGCCTATGCACAGCGCTGGTCACCAGTGGCAAGGCGAGGTCTGTCACTGGTCTGGGTGAGTCGCAGAACTGGGTCTGTGGCAGTGCAAGCAAACCAGAGGTCCACGACTTTAAGAGAACGATTTCAATCCTTGTGTACCAGTGCTCAAAGTCGAAGGTAACACCGACCAGGTTAGCTGACTGGACTCATGGGAAACCTTCTATCATCCTGCACATCCAGGTTATACAGATCTACAAGAAAGGCCGGTACTTGTATTGCTTATGTCTAAAATAAAGATTTTGACCCACGGTCCACATTAAAGTGGCAGCTCCAGAGCCTTCAGTTGCTCATCCATGACTAATAAGAGCAGAGAAAAGCTAAAAGCCTGTTTAGTCACCTGTTATTGATAGATTGCCTATGAAATGACATCATTAGGTCAATTAGTCAAATCAGTTCATCAGTTTGTTTCTGGAATAATGACGAAGGTGGGCTGTTTTATGGATTAGATCACACACACGACGCGATTCTGTTACGTTTACAGAACTGGGGCTGGAGAATGTAATCTAGGGAAAAGTTCATTTATGAACCTGGAAAACGAATAATTCAGTACTGAACGTTCATTACAGGGTACTTGGTTTACCATGTGTTTGAGAGAACAGCTCCCAAATTCAATAAGTCAACAGTTCTAGATGTAAAAAGACCATCCGAGAAGCAAGACAGCAGAAATGAGCTTCTAACGGCTAGCACATGGTCTAAAGAGCCTAATCTTAGAAAAAGCACTGACATTTTAATATATTCCAATATTCTCTTAAACCAGCTCCAGTCAAGTCCAGCTAGACCTAACAAACTCTGAACTGCTTCTACATTGAGATAACAACGTGTTCTGGAAGTGCAGGAGGCTTTCTTATGTGCATTCAACCCATTATTAAAACAATAAGCTATATGAATGTCTAAGAAAAACTTTTGTAGAGGCATATTTCCAAGTTTCACGACGGATATATTATCGGGTATGGTTTGGAAAAGGGATTTCCAGATACTTCAATATAATGCAATACTGGGGTTAATTCATGTCTTGGAAAGCAGCTCTGAAGCCCAGTTGGACTTAAACTCTCTAGCCTGTACAAAAGCAATAAGGTGCACACATATTCCCTCCTGGACTCACAGCACGATCTTTCTTCTAAACTGACATGACAGCACCTGACCTGGAAATGCCATTAAGGCTTCATTATGTGCATTTAACCTATTATTAAAATCATTACGCTATATAAATGGAGAACATGTGGGCAGATCTTTGTAGATGCATAATTCTAAGTGGCACCATATTGAGTAGCGATTAGAAAGGGGTTTCTGGACTCTTCACCCGGATTTTAGATTAAAGCCAATCTGAGAGTGAATCAGCAATGATGTTCCGACGTATTTGAGACTCAAGCTGGACCTTCATTGAATTTGAGTAATCTGTCTATTCAAAAAAGCATTACTTAGATAGATATGTAACTTTAACTTCCCGCACTGACACACAGAATTGACTGGCGTACAGAATTAACTATAAAAGAATGCTGCCTATTTAATAAGTCAGCCATAGATGAACCTCCGGTTCTCCCAAGCAAGGATTAACAGATACTCCAACTCTACGAGTCAACAGACTAAAGTTTATGCTTTAGGTCAAATCCCGTAGCAACTGAGCGTAACGCAAGTCCGTACACTTTGTTGCGCAAAATCCCAAGTGCGCATATCCCATCCAGTCGCGCCGTTAGTTTACGTTTTTTCCCCCAAGGGTCAAAAAAAGAAGCACAGAAACTCACCCAGGAAAGGAAAGAAAAGGCAAACGGCAGCCACGATCATGGCGTGTCAGATCCGCGTATGTCCTCGCGCACTTCTGGCTGTTTGTGTAGAATAAAGCGCTGTGATCACACACCGACCCGCTGCTCCTCTCCACTCACATCCATCTGAGCATCTCTTCTCACACGCGCTCCCGACACCGCATCCGGGGTCCCACAAATAACAAGAGTGGCCCTAATAACACTAAGAAAGATCCTCAAAAGCGCTCCGGGATCGGGACGCTCCAGGCCGGGATGCGCGCGCGCTCGTAATTCATGTGGAGGTTAAAAAAAGAGCCGCGGATCGCTTTCGGTGCGCTCCAAAAAACTCAAGGGTGGAAGCAGAGACTGCTAGGCGCGCGCTGAAGGCAGGCACGGGCACAGGCGCGCGCGCACACGTACACGCACTCACACACACAGACTCACACACACAGAGTTGGTAAACGTATGCTTATGAGGACTTTCCATTGACATAATGATTATTAGCTGATTATTGCTACCGCTACACCCAACCTTAACTACAGATAGATAGATAGATAGAAAAACCATTTGGCTTTTTTTTAAACCTGCTGTTCTTGTAAACAATAAACAAGCCATGGAAGTTGTGGGGACCAGCAAAATGTCCCCACAAAGTGAAAAATACCAGATTCCCCTATCCCCGTGGGGACATGGTACAAGTCCCCACAATACCTGGATTCAGGCAGAAACACAGACACAGACACAGACACACACACACACACACACACACACACACACACACACACACACACACACACACACGTTTGACTGTCTATTGACATAGTATTAATGTAGTTAATTAATGCCTCCACACAACCTTAACCTCAGAAACGTAAAGGAATTGTTTTGGCTATTTTGGTGTTTCAAAATAAAGTGTATTTATTTATTTATTTATTTATTTATTTATTTATATAATTTGATATAAAGCAGGAATTATTATTATTATTATTAATAATAATTCAAATCTGTCACACAGTTACATTTATGGATAAGACTATAGAACCATATACAAGTGTATTAATAACTTGATATCACTCTTATTTGGCTTGTAGCAGTTCATATCTTTAATTTGTAATTCCTGATGGCTGAAAGTTGAAGGTATAGCAAGTCATTTCTGCATCTCTGGGCACATGTACTGTACAAGGGGCCTGACCTAATGGGTTTGGGGTACAAATCTGAACAACCTATCCTGTTTCCTATAATGAAGTCATCCCTTGTCATGATTTTTTATTTCTACACTTATGATGCTGTCATTTCAATATTCTCATATTTCAGTATTCCGTGGCATTGTTTGGAATATCAGGGCCTTACACACAAAAGAGGGATCAGATCCATACTGTAAAGTCTGTAGGTATAAACCATGGGCAGTAAGCATTAATTATCACTTAGTAGTAGGTCTAACAGTCCTGTCGCGCGCGCGCGTGTGTGTATGTGTGTGTGTGTGTGTGTGTGTGTGTGTGTGTGTGCTTGATGAGACTATCATGAACTTTTGTCTTCTCATGAGCTGGGATTAAACTGGTTTAGATTGCCATCTATTGGTGTAAACGTCTCTCTCACTTTGGCTCCGTCCCAAATAGCCCCTACTGGTCATGCAGTGCACTGCACACGGGGTAGAATCCAATGGCTCCATCCTTACGAGGCGTTAACTAACTGGAAAACCTGACTTTTTGAGGAGTTCTTAGACTCGGAGGTTCACTTCGAGAGAGAACTGTGAATGATTAAGGAAATTGTTCATATAACCTCATCCCATGGCGTTCTGTTGGTTCCAATGAATTATTTCCCTGCTAACATTAATGGGTACATGCAGAACTCTGCGAAATACATGCTTATATATTGGTGTGGTGAACATTAACATGGCAGTCTTAATATACGCCCAATTGATCGGTCTGCTTCTGGTGTAGATGGTGTTAAACCAACCTGTTTTTGTCTTGCATGATTGAACTTATAGACTGTAAACATGAGTTCTCCAGCTCATAAATCAATGAAGCTCCATTCCTTTCCACTGAACAATAATTGGAGAGTGTTCCTTGCTAAGCCGAGCAGGCACGGGTCATAAAATGAACTGCCCAACAACGGACAGACTGATTGGTATTGAGCTTTTGAGATTTTGGATCATGATTTAAGAATGTGTGATGCTGGGTTGTGGATAAAAATCCTTCTTAAAGCATGATGAGTTAGCAAGTTTTAGACAGCTAGAAGGTATCAATCTAAAACATATCAAAAGGCCACGATCAATATTCAGCCCTCATTTGCAAATGAAGGTCGGTCCCGGTGGCGAGCGAGCCGCGTTCACACTTTAAAGTGCCTCGTGGCTCTGGATCAAACGCCGTTTTCGGAAAATTGGAGAATGTAAATGATGGGTAGGCCATGATTGAACAAATGGCACTGGATTAAAGCTATTGATTGCTGACGGTGCTTAGGAATGTCAAACATCACAGAGCCCGGAGGCTGCTGGAGGCTGGGCCGTGTTGGAGAGCTGAGGTGAGAGGTGGCTGAATAGAAGCAGTCAAAATACATTTTGTCACAAAGCCATCCAGAAGAGTGGAGGCTGTGGACCAGTGGCATATTAATGATCTAGGGTGTGATGTTCAGACCACGGCTGTCCACAAAGTTTCGGTCGTACAAAGTATGGGATTAGTGAATGGATCCTCTCTGTTTGCAGTCGAATCACCAACACATAGTCCCTTGAATGATTCAGTTTTTTGGTGAGGAGTCGAATCACTAAATGAATTGGTTCGAACATTTTCCTTAAATGAGTCAAATCACTAAAAGAAATCTGTTTACCAATTGTCAAATAAACAAGTTAAATCAATTAAATCAGTCACACTGTAAAAAAGTAATCGGTTTACAAAGGTCTCTTTGACTCTTTTGAATGAGTCGAATTAACGTATTGAATCAGTTTTCAAGCGTTTCTCAAAAGAATCGAATCACTTACAGGAATCGGTTCGCTTCACATTGAGTGGCAGAGTCCGAGTCTAACAGTTATGCCTTATAAAAGTGCTCGAGCAAAGAGAAATAACTGATATTAAATATTAAACAGAACACAAATACAAAAATGAGCTTAGATTCTCTGTTTCAGCACATTTTACTGACTGAGCAACAAGTAACAGAGAAACATCGCCAGCTCCATGAGGGTAAAATTGAAAAACTAACGCGAAATGAACCTTTTAATATCTGAGGTAAACTGGAGTGTTGGCTAATTAGCTCGCTAGCATAACTAACGTTACTATTTAGTAACGGATTCAGACTCTTGCAATATAGGGAACTCTTTTGTACAAAAGTACAATAATACAATGTAACGTTTATATAATTCTCGCAAATCTTTAATTCTATGGCGGTTTCAAGTCCAGAAATGATGGAGTACATTCAGGTTTAATTTGTTATTCCTGTAGGTGGGAATCGTTGGAGCGACTCCAGAGTCGACTCCTAGGAGAGCTCTTTCGGCTCTCAATTGGAAATATGCAATTAGATCTAGTAATTAAAAATGCAGTGGGAATGAAGTACATGATACACAGTTAAGGTCAATGCCAGATTATAAGGAGATGACTCTGAGTTCTCAGTGTTCCATTTCAGGTATAGGGAATAAATGAAGCGCAGAGTCGATTCCTAAATTTGATTCGTTGATTTTTATTCTTAAAAACTAGTACAGAAAGTAATGTTGTGCAATTATAAGTACATCAGTAATAGCGAGTGATATTGATTAAGCGGTATCGGTTTCTGATATTACTCACGACTGATTTAATGGCGCGATTCCAACACTTTCATGATCATGTGTTTCAAATACTTAAACACATTGAGTGAAATCTTGTAAAATAAACTGAGAATCAGTAAAAAAAAAGTACATAATACACCACGATTGAGCTAAATAAGCCGTTACTATGATGGGATTGATTCAAGACCTTAAGGAGTCGAGTCTGATTCAATTTACCGTTTTAGGTACCGCGAAAAAAAGTGATTCAAAGAATCGATTCTTCATAGCAATGCCATGGTTCTTTCCCCATAAAGATTTAAACACAGAAAACGAGATTTTGTACAGATCAGGATCAATTGTGAGATTCTGAAATAATCCCGCCCTGACCTTGATTAGGATAAATGTAGTTTCAAAAGACAATAAATAAAACAAATGAGTAACTTTGCAAGCCTAGACAATAAATTGAAGGTGTTTCATCTAAGTAGTCTTAACTTTTTACCTAAAGCTATACCATTAGTCATATTTGTCTGGATATTTTTCTCCTGTACAGTGAAAACAGCGATCGTCAAGACACAGGCGAACATAAAGTGTTATACTGAAAAGCTGGATCATGCACAAACTGAACTGGACGAGAAGGTAGACTTCATCTTTCTGCCAGTTATAACTGACATGTTTAAAACATTAAGTTTGCTATTTTGACACTTAATTCTGCTCCTATCACGAAACTCATTGGCATCAGTGTCTATAATCCTGAGGCGTCTAGCTTAATCCCACCTCTGTGAACTGTGGTGTGATAAAAGGCTGATTCGTTTTATGATTAAAACACTTCATCTATTCGGAGCGCTTCGTTAAAGATAGAGTGGATCAATGGCAATTGGCGGTGCAAAATCAATTGCCTGGGCACCACGTTAGTTCATTAACCCTTCATTACCCACTGTAGATCATGGACTGTTCTTCAGATATAGGTGTGTTATATATTGTAGTCATACTAATACTAATACTACTAATACTCTTTACAGCTCATTGTCATGTTCATGAAACCAGTTTGCTTTGTGACATGGTGCTTTTTCATGCAATATGGGCCAATAGGGGCAATACAGTGGTGCTTGAAAGTTTGTGAATCCTTTACAATTTTCTATATTTCTGCATAAATAGGACCTAAAACATCATCAGATTTTCACACAAGTCCTAAAAGTAGAACCCAAAAGAGAACCCAGTTAAACAAATGAGACAAAAATATTATACTTGGTCATTTATTTATTGAGGAAAATGATCCAATATCACATATTAGTGAGTGGCAAAAGTATGTGACCTTGTGCTTTCAGTATCTGGTGTGACCCCGTGCAGCAATAACTGCAGCTAAACGTTTCCTGTAGCTGTTGATCAGTCTTGCACACCGGCTTGGAGGAATTTTAGCCCATTCCTCCATACAGAACATCTTCAGCTCTGGGATGCTCGTGGGTTTCCTCACATTAGCTGCTCGCTTCAGGTCCTTCTACAACATTTCCATTGGATTAAGGTCAGGACTTTGACTTGGCCATTCCAAAACATGAACTTTATTCTTCTGTAACCATTCTTTGGTAGAACAGCTTGTGTGCTTAGGGGCGTTGTCGTGCTGCATGACCCACCTTCTCTTGAGATTCAGTTCATGGACAGATGTCCTGACATTTTCCTTTAGAATTCTCTGATATCATTCAGAATTCATTGTTCCATCAATGATGACAAGCCGCCCTGCCCAGATGCAGCAAAACAGGCCCAAACCATGATACTACCACCCACCCTGTTTCAACATTTTCACAGATGGGATTAAGGTTCTTATGCTGGAATGCAGTTGCTTTTCTTTCTGCCAAACATACATGCTCTTCTTTTTTAAACCAAAAGTTCTATTTTGCTCTCATCCGTCCACAAAAAACATTCTTCCAATAACCTTCTGGCTCGTTCCACATGATCTTTTAGCAAACTGCAGACGAGCTGCAATGTTCTTTTTGGACAGCAGTGGCTTTCTTCTTGCAGCCCTGCCATGCACACCATTGTTGTTCAGTGTTCTTCTGATGGTGGACTCATGAACATTAACATTAGCCAATGTGAGAGAGGCCTTTAGTTGCTTAGAAGTTACCCTGGGGTCCTTTGTGACCTCGCCAACTATTACACGCCTTGCTCTTGGAGTGATCTTTGTTGGTCGACCACTCCTGGGGAGGGTAACAATGGTCTTGAATTTCTTCCATTTGCACACAATCTGTCTGACTGGACTGGACTGGTAGAGTCTACATTCTTTAGAGATGGTTTTGTAACCTTTTCCAGCCTGATGAGCATCAACAACTGTTTTTCTGAGCTCCTCAGACATCTCCTTTGTTCGTGCCATGATACACTTCCACAAACATGTGCTGTGAAGAGCAGACTTTGATAGATCCCTGTTCTTTAAATAAAACAGGCTGCCCACTCACACCTGATTGGCATCCCATTGATTGAAAACACCTGACTCTAATTTAAATGAACTGCTAATCCTAGAGGTTCACATACTTTTGCCCGATCTCTACTGTTAAGCATAGTGGAGGATCTGCGATGTTCGAGGCTAAAGAAGGAAATCTTGAGACCCTTGTTAGGACACAGTATGCATCACGGACACCATGAAGTACCAGTAGATTTTATCTGATCATTGGTCGTGGTTGGAGCCAAACCATCCTGTATTCCAAACACTGATGAACTTTGTTATGATTATATCTGATTATGTAACGGTTACACTCCCAAATCAGTGGGAATATGAGTTCTCCAGTCTAGCTCTGGTGTAGGGAACACAGCTAACCCTCGTCATTGGAAAAGCAATATGAGTGGATATTGCAAACATATTAACTGTTATTTCTGAAAAGATATCTCCGTCGTATGTTTTGAAGCTAGATGGAAAGCAATTACCTGAAGGATGCGTGGTGTCTTTCACACCCGAGTGACCTCGTAAAGAAACAGACTGCGCCGTGCTTTTGTAAACACGGGCCTGAATTCCCATTATTATTCCAATTACTGAGTGACCTACAAACACAATGATGTGAGGCAGCATTATACACGCCGTCGACGTTCCCTTTGGTTTATTGACCCATCATGCAAAATCATCAGGCTCTGTTACTGACACTCAAGAATGGCAGTCAATAGCCAGAGGGACTTCATTTATTTATTTATTTATTTGCAATTGTCCAGGCCAGAACACACCAGTACATACGCAACCAGTCCAGTCCATTCTGTCAACCAGGGCCTCCTTTCTGTCAGACATGCATTACATTTAGTAATGTCACATTTAATGTACATTTATTATAGAGATAGAAATAGAGCTTCATCTCAAAAAGCAGCTTTATAAATATCTTGGCCCACAGCCCTAACTTTGCAAGGTTAGGGAGACAGTGGCAAGGAAAAACTCTCTAAATCTGGCCTGCTCATGCATATCAGTTGGCTACTCACACCCATAAAAAGTTAGATATGACCCCTTACCTGGTTTAATCGGACTCTAGCTGATTTCTCGTCCCAGACTCAGGTCCAGTCTGAAGCGACACTGCAGCTGTGCCTGGTCAAAAAGCGTCAAGAGCAAATGGAGAAGAAGAAAGAAGATTTGCTACAAGAACAAAAGCAGCTCAGGCAGGAGCTGGTATGCTGGAGATTGATTATATAGATCTTACATATAGATATAGATATAGAGCTTACATAGATTTGCACAGGTCGAAATTTAGACAGGTAGTTATCATGGAAAGAATTATCATGATCAAAAATATTGTCCAGATCTAACATAGGAGGGAAGAAGCATGGGGCTGTTACAGAGACCTACAACACTGTATTTATTTTTTCCTGAAATCAGTACCTGTGGTTAAATCTCCACACCATTTCTGCAGTAGTAAGTTTCACGACAGATACACAACACTTTAAGAAAGACAGTTGAGGTGTAGCATTAAGAGAAATTGAACTAAGAGAACAGAGAGGTTTAGTTATGAATGAATGAATTGCTTGGCTAATGTGATTTGAATGGGCAGGAGCGAGGGAGAAGAAAGTCGGCGGAGGAGAAAGAGAAGTTCATGCAGGAGATCACAACCTTCAACAGTGACTTTAATCTGCTCAGTAAGAGGGACGACGTGTTCCAGAGTCAAACCAGGGCTGAAATACAGAGTCTGCAGCTGCAAGTCGGTGTGCTAACCGACGGTCGGTAGTCTGGGAGCTTCGGAAATGGCTTCTTATTATGGAGCTACTTTGTAAAATACTTGCCTGTCCAGCAACATGGCCTTTCTGGGTTTGCATCATTGCAAAACGGTCACTGTGTAAGTCCTCTGTTTAGAGATGGAGAGCATCAAGCAGAAAAACACCTGGCTGCTCCGTGTGCAGAAGGAGAGAAGATCAATAGAGGCAGAGCTACAGGAGATGCAGTCACAGCTTGCAGGTAGGAACGCTCCCTGCACAGTAGTGACTACCAGATTTAATTGACATGATATTATTTAGGAACTAGATCCTGAAGGAACTACGACACTCCTTGAAGAATGTAGGTTTATGTCTCAATAATTTTGGCTCATGTGGGATTGTGTCCTGATACTTTTGGCCACCTGTGGGCTTGTGTACCAATACTTTTGGCTCATGTGGGATTGTGTCCCAAAATTTTGGCTCATGAGGGATTGTGTCCCAATACTTTTTGGCTACCTGTGGATTTGTGTCCCAATATATTTGGCCACCTGTGGGATTGTGTCCCAATACTTTTGGCTACCTATGGATTTGTGTCCCAATACCTTTGGCTCATGTGGGTTTGATTCCCAATAATTTTGGCTCATGTGGGTTTGTGTCCCAATACTTTTGGCTACCTGTGGGTTTGTGTCCCAATACTTTTGGCTCATGTGGGATTGTATCCCAATACTTTTGGCTTTCTGTGGATTTGTGTCCCAATAATTTTGGCCTCATGCAGGTTTATGTCCCCATAATGTATTATGTATAATGTGTAATGTTATGTATAACATGTTTGTGTATGTTTTAGGTGGAGGGATGAAGGTGCGCAGTCAAAACAGTCCAAACTTTTGGTGAACCTATAATATTTACAGTGTGCACTAAGTCAAAATTTCTTTCTGTTACACTATTGTGCAGAGATAGAGAGAGCGCTGGAGGAGGCTGTGGCTCTCACAGAGTCACTAAAAGCAGAGAGGCTCATGGTCAGTCAGAAACCTCTGACAGACAGCACCTGCCTCAGGTAAATAAGTAAAGAGTGAAAGCGAGTATTCAGGTTAAACATGGAGGTGGTGGTTTACTACGGTACCCAATAAAGGGTACAAAACATAAGAAGATGGCAAAATGCTTAAATATGGTTTTGTATGTAGTAACTGATAGGTGGCAGATTCAGATCTAGTAATGGTATGAGTTGTACATGAATGCTCTCCATCCTGAAGGACTATTGCACAAGAAAAGGCAAACATTTGTGAGTTAACTCTTTAGGATTTCAAAAAAAGTGCTAGGAATGATTCCTTCCTAGAGAGAGAAAGGCTTTGTCCCAATCAAATTACTAACCCATAGAACAGTGTGGTTACTAATTTGGATTCGTACCCCAGAGTCTCGACTCAGACTTGCACACTAGAGACTCGAGACTCGACTCGGACTCACACACCAGAGAGTCAAGGCTCGACTCTGAATCACACGCAAGAGACTCGACTCCGACTCACACGCCAAAGACTCGAGACTCGACTCCGACTCACACGCAAGAGACTCGAGACTCGACTCCGACTCATAAACCAGAGACTCGAGACTCGACTCTGACTCATACTCCAAAGACTCGAGACTCGACACCGACACACACTCCAAAGACTCGAGACTCGCTCTGACTCATACACCAGAGACTCGAGACTCGACTCTGACTCATACCCCAAAGACTCGACTCCAGCTCACACGCCAGAGACTCGACTCAGATTCGCTCGCCAGAGACTCGAGACTCGACTCCCAACTCTCCCCCCAGAAACTCGAGACTCGTCTCCGACTCACATGCAAGAGACTCGACTCTGACTCACACGCCAAAGACTTGAGACTTGACTCTGACTCACACGCCAGACAGTCGACGCCAAAGACTCGAGACTCGACTCCGACTCACACTCCAAAGACTCGAGACTCGACTCTGACTCATACGCCAGAAACTCAAGACTCGACTCCAACTCACACGCCAGAGACTCGACTCGGATTTGCCTGCAGACTCGACACCCGTCTCCGACTCGCATATCAGACACTTAAGGCTCGACTCGGACTTGCATTGCTAGAAACTCGGGACTCGATTCAGACTCACGCTATAAACTTGGGACTCGACTCAGACTCACAGGTCAGATACTTCAGACTCAACTTGGACTCACGTTGCCAGAGACTCTACTAGGACTCACCTGCCTGAGACTCGAGACTCGACTTGGACTCACAGGCCAGGGACTCGACTCGGATTCGCGTGTCAGACACTTAAGACTCGCTTAAGATTGCTGGTAACTCGGGACTGGACTCGGACTTGCACTAAAAAACTTGGGACTCGATTCGGACTCGAACCTCATATACTTCAGACTCGACTTGGACTCAGGTTGCCAGAGACTCCAGATTTGACTCCGACCCACACGTCAGGGACTCGTAACTCGGCTCTGAGTTGCATGAAGCGGCTCATTAACATATTAATTCCTGATTGAGTGAAACAGCACAATTTACATAACGAGGATAATTTTGAGTAAATTCTGTATTTGTACGACACAAAATCTTTTTGTGTCATTTCTGATTTTCTCCCAGTGCAGGCTACTAAGCACAGGAGCGTAACGTTCCTCATTCGTCAGGCAGTTTTACTTTAACCTACTTGCCCCCGGCCTTCATCTTTCTATCCACCTCTCAATAAGTGTGTAAATAACACAAGACCAGCTCCATCCATTTAATTAAGCCTTTGATATGTGACCCACATTATCTGGTCTGGAGCCAGGAGAACGGATATAACCCCCTTCAAAAGAACATGTGGCTGGTATATCATGTCCTCGATATCGGAAGGGGATCGATAGATGGCGTGTCTCAGACAGGAAGCTTCCCTTACAGATGTGTAAATCACACGGCGATGCTCACACAAATCTCCCTCATTAACGACAAATTGGATTAAAACCCCTGTGCTGAAGATACAAATCCCGGGCCGATGCCTGCACTGCTCTTCCGTGAAATCGTAAATCACTCCTGAACGCCGGCCCTCGCACAATGACTGGTGATCGGTCGAAGTCGAACGCTGAAATGATGGGCGTGTTTGAAGCGGGCGCTGACAGGATATCAGGCTTTCATGAGCGTGGAAGTGCCTCAATTAAAAGAATTACACATGGTGCAGTGGCTGCATTTACATTAAGAGCTTAAGTTGCACAGATCAGCTGATTGTCTTCTAGGTGGGAAACGCTCAGGAGAAATAAGTACCTCATCCATGGAACTCGTTCACTCATTTTAGTGGAACTTATTTATTACTTAATATTATTAAATCACAGTTGCAAGACATTAAGTCGGGGAGATATTTAGCAATCGGGAATTACTCTACATAATCTTTTTAACTCCTTGGCACCAACTGACTTTCATACACTTGCACCCCATAATGAAAGCGAATGGAGAAAGCTTTCAAAACATGGATCAAGCAAGATTAAACGTCTGAATGACGTCTGAATGAAGAAAACTTGTACGAGCCTGAAAAGCTGAAAAAGCTATTGTTCTACTGTCTTTTTTGTTTTCCTTAAGCGTTTAAAATTTTATAAATGATACAGAGTTCATGTATTGTACAGTACAGTACTGTACTAAATGGTTTCATATTGTGTTTAAATTAATAGTTGTTTAAAAGACACCGCAAAGTGTCTAAACTACTGTGTGACTCTGGCAATGTCTGGTCAGTGTCCTGTTCCACAGAACGTAATGCGGACCATAAGCAGCACATATCTGTATATAAAGACATTTATTAGCTCCGTCCCAATTCAAGGGCGGCATCCTTCGAAGGCTACATGGACTGTGGCCAAGGCCGAACCAAAATGAGACGGTTTGCTCTACGCTAGATTTCTTGTTTACACCACCAGCGCACAATGAACGTCGGGATATGTTGGCCGGAAAAAAGAATATATGAAGGAGCCTTCGAAATGGGACATGCCACAATCGGTCTTCAAATGCAGCCTCCAAAGCATTCAGCCCCTGAATTGGGACGCAGCTATTGTATGTCAAGTTACTACAACTTCTGCTAGGTCAGCATGTGGTGTCAACAGATTCTAAAACTAAAACTGTGTGTAAAGGCTGAAGAGCGAGCTAGAGGCACACAAGGAAGGCGAGTTGGAGTTACTGCGAGAGGCCCTCAGCACTGAAATTCAGTTCCTGCGTTCGGTAATAACGCTCACCTCATTACATAAGCCATTCCAGTTAGGGCCAGCGTCATTTTGTCTGTTTTTTCCATTACACAATAATGGCATATTATCTAATACACTGTCATTACTATTACATGCTATGAAATTGCTGACATTTCTCTTTTCCAGAAATTATCCCAGAATACCAGGTGCTGAAATTAATTACTTCCTCCAATAAGGTATTTTTGAAAAAGTGGCACGTTTCCACATCACCTCCAACGACTCGGATTGGGTTTTCAGCTCCAGATACTGCCAGTGTGGTGTTTGGCAGGTTCTTTCCACAGAGCAATGCCGGTAGATTGAGTCTTAGAGTCTGAGTCGGTTTTATTATATTATATTATATTATAAAAATAACCGTATAGCTTGAGTAGCCTGTGAAACCGTTGTTAGCATATAGCCCTCAGTGGTTGTGTATGAAATTAAACTGTCCTGCCGTAATTTGTCAACTAACACGTTCAAATAATACATTTATGTCACGTTTGACCTAAACATCCTCACCTCTGAGAATAACAAGTGAGTTACGTGTGTATTTTTGTAACAATTAAACTGTGTTATGCTAACGTTATCGTCACGTACTGTTCTTGTGTGGAAACCGCTATGTAAATCTGTGCAAGGCTGACCTCTAGTGGCTGAAGCTCGTCACGGAAAACAGCAGCGCTAAACTTTCCAAGCTGCAAATGGGACAAATTCAGCTCCTCAATAGTGTCGTGAGCGTACATATATTCACATTTAGGTGCAAGTTAAAGCAGTCATCCATTACTGATTTTCTGACGTGGGTGTAAACCAAGAGAAGTGCTGTAAGTTCGACGGGAAGCCACATCTCTGGAGCATGCATAGCATATTAATTTAAAATAACATATTGTATAATATGAGCAGGTGCCCAGACCTTTGCGTAATGCATGACTCGAGGTAATACTAAGCCCGGTTTTCATTACAGTGCCAACTGATCCATTTCGGTTAATAATACAGTAGATTTGATTTCTTAATGCACCATGTGGCTGCCATCTAGTGGTGGTTTTGTAACGGTGCACTGAATATGTGAAGGTTTTTGTTTACATTTTCCGTCAGTTCAGACCAAATCATTAGACACTGATACATCTCCATACGCCGGCCCCGTTTACCCTAGTAATACAAGCTCTTTCTAAATCCATTTTCAAGTAAAATATCATAAAACGAAACTATATGAGCTATATGTGGAAATACTACAAATGCTTCCATTCTGTATTTAAAGTGTCTGTGAATGTGAACTGTGTATACATAAGTTCAATTAGGGATAAGCGCTGTCGCCAAAATCCTCTATTATGGAATGGAGATTCGTTTGATAAAAGCGAAAAGAGGCCCAAAACGCATCAATTGGCAGTATTAGGAACAACCTAATACCAGATGAAACGACAATTTATATAGTTGGAGGTTAGAGAGAAAATACAAACAAAGGAGTACTACCCACAATAGGACAGGTACATACACTTACAAACACCATTTACAGCTTGGTACAAATAAGGAGTGGAAAGTCACCCACACAAACACGAGGAACTTACATGAAAAAAAGTTTCTAAACACATCAACTGAGTTAGAACAGTGTTTAGAATAAATATGATCCTGACCGGTAAGGTATTGAACTTTCGAGTGAATGATGGACTGCTCTTTAACTCCTGCGTCTGCTCGTGGATCTACAGTGAGGTGACCAGGTGAGCAACAAAACAAAAATAATACTCTGCCAGTATATAAATAAGTAATGAACTTATGGATTATGGTTATGTTATAATTATTGAGTAAAATAAGGTAGAGTTCAGTAGTGCTGTACAGCATAGAGTCTGTTTATGGCCACATCGTTCAGAGATACAAAACAGATTTTAATTCCCTATTATAATCTATTGTAATTTTTAAGACTTAAAGCAAATAGACATTGAGCATTGACATTGATGGGCGTTAAATGGCTCATGCCTGTACTTTTACTCATTTTATTCCATGCAGGATGCCGCTGGTTCAATATTAGCTCGGTAATTGCAGGTTAAACAGGTGACGTTAGCATCAGAGGGGCTACACCAGTAGCTGCAGCCCTGTAACTATCACCCGTGTTAGGAGTCTGATCAAATGGCCACTGATTGTTACTATCAGGTAGGTGATCCTAATGCCACGGCTCATCAGCCAGACACGAGAACACGTTAGACTGATGAACCCGTGTCACTCTCGCAGATTTGTTCATACCAAAGTCGATTACGCCGTTCGTCATTTGCAGTTTAATCATGTTGTCTCTCACTCGCAGATTAGTTTGACTAAATTAACAGTCCCTGGTGGTGTCATTTAGTCTGCGGCTGCGATTCATCTGCTCACGAAGCCGAGAGCGAGGATTAATTGGCAGTGCGAGGGCTCGTCTCGATCCTCCGGCACCTCCAGCTACGCTGGATAATAACATGTTCATGTCAGCCAGGTTTCATTAGATGAGGAAGGGTGGGTGGAAGCTTAGCAGAAAGGACTATAAAATATGTAAGAATGGAGCGCGGCGGGTGGCGCCATCTGCATTCCACAGCTTAACGTCTTCCGAACTGAGGAAATGTAAGCATCATCTCGAGCTTGTTTTAGCCCAAGTTCTTTCTAGCTCGCTGTAGGAGCTTGACTTTGTAATGGATTGCCTTTTCATATGTCAGTTTAGAGTTCTTTTTTCCCTCAATCACCTGAGTGGTGTTGAATAATACACTACGCTAACCTACAGAGGAACAGAGTGCGTTTTCATGCACTTCATAATCCGACAAATGCAGAAAATCAGATTTAGCCAGTAATCCGATCAAAGACTTCACACGCACTTGAGTAATCAGACAACGGCAAACTTCCGGGTTTACGTGACCCAGGTAAAAACCCGGATTTCTACTTTGCAATCAGCTAATTAACTCGAATTCGTAATTTTCTCCAGTATAAATCAGAATGTCTTTAACAAGTGCTGCATTTAATTCCAGGGTTGCCAGATCCCACAAGAGATTGGTAGAACAGGGCAACTTTTCCCTTAAGTGAGGTAACAACTCACACCCCATGTTACCACACAATCCAACAGAGAGACAGCTGGTCTGTGGTAGCCCAAGACGATAGTGGAAGAAAAAAAAATGCACAAGGAATTCTGTACAATCAGTGGCATTGTTCGTACGCAACTTCTTAAGAATTTTTATGCAACTATGGTGCCTCAGCTTTGGGAAAAAGTACTCAGCATTCTGAGCCATAGGTTTGAACCCTGCCTCTGAAATGGTTGGCTGGTTGAGTTGTGTACCATTGTAAAAAGTCACCTGGCATTGGCCCGCCAGTGGATGGTGTTCCATTCTGGTTTTAGGTCCATGTTCTTGGCTGTATGTTGCTTGTTTGTCATGTAGTTTGGTTTGATTCTCAGTGCTCTTAGGGGTGAGCCGGGTCGGCATCTTGCGTCGCCATCCAGTGGTGCCCTTCATTGCATCCCACCTGTACCAACAGTACATAAATGATGGTGTTCTGGAGTTGTGGGCTTTTATAATAGCATGCAAGATATTCATGAATGAGAATACAAAGCACTTCTGCAAGTCATTCTGGATAAAGGTGTCTGCTAAATGCTGAACCCCGCTAATTTTAGGTAGCGTCGCAGCAGTTTCGTCTCTGACACCCGGTGGGCGGATAATGGCGTGGACCCACCGAGATCCCGGATTGCTTTGTTTCTGTCTTGGCTGTGTGTAATTAATGGGCTGTAATCATGTAGCGGATGATGTGTCACGCTCCCTGAGAAGCTCCCCACCCCTACAATTACAGCTATTATACTCCTAGCAATCAAAGCTGCTCCAATAAACACCGGTGTTTCACAAATATTTACGCCGCTGTGCTTAATCACGTAATTGGGGCGAGACTTTGATTCATGGCTTCAGATCGCACGCGTTATCATGTGCTGATATCACGGGGTACTGCAGCTGTCTGAAAAGACCTGATTAGAAATGCTTTAAATCCAATGGGATTAAATATAAGAGCTTTGGGTTATGTACCAGTTCAATAATATAAAGCTGTAGTACATAATGTTGATGACATTTAACAATTCAGCAATCAGATAAAATAATCTGATTGTGCAAGGTTTTTTAAAGGATAGGATTTTTAAAGAATTTTTAAAGAATTTTAAAGAATTTAATTGTAAATTATGGTGGAAAATAAGTATTTGGTCAATAACAAAAGTTCAGCTCAATACTTTGTAACATGACAGAGGTCAAACATTTCCTCTAAGTCTTCACCAGGTTGGCACACACTGTAGCTGGTATTTTGGCCCATTCCTCCATGCAGATCTCCTCTAGAGCAGTGATGTCTTGGGGCTACACGGACTTTCAACACCCTCCACAAATGTTCTATGGGGCTGAGGTCTGGAGACTGGCTAGGCCACTCCAGGACCTTGAAATGCTTTTTACGGAGCCACTCCTTTGTTGCCCGAGCGGTGTGTTTGGGATTATTGTCATGCTGGAAGCCCCAGCCACGTTCCATCTTTGTTTTCATTTGTATATATATTGAGAATATATATGGAATATGTTAAAAATTCCAACAAAGCTCAGAATGTCCTGTATTTTGGACACTGGTACGCTGGTCATTATATTGGTTAGTGGTCTTACTGGCTCACAAGAAAAAGCTTGCTGGTTAACCAGCATGGCACCATATCAATGCTTCTGACCAGCATGATGTCCAAAACACAAAATATGCTCATATTTGCTGGACCATTTAGCAGGGATTTAAATTGTATTGCCGATTTTATGAAGACATTAAAATACACTTTGATTGTTTTTTTCTGTTCTCCCTTTTGCAGTTACTGTATGTTATGGTTTTGCAATGCCATGATTATTTTTATTACTACTTTTGTACCAGCATTTGAATATAAATCACGTATTTGTCCCAAATTACCCAAGCTTTTAGGAAACAAAATTTGTTTTACTGATATCTCTGCCTGCACCCGATGAATTCAGGGAAAGGCTCTGGATCACCCCAACTGACCAGGATAACTCGGGTAAAACAGGGCGCTTTCTTTTGCTTTGAGAACCCACTCTTTATGGAAACCCAAACCGCTTACTGAAGATCTGTTTGTTCAAGAGATGGGACTACATTTTCTGGGGGAAGACTCTGCACTGCACGTCTAACTGGATAGGTGTACATGGGTGCCACAAAATGGTGTACTTAATCATGTTAGTGTTAGTGCAGTGCTGCATTGTGCTAGTGTTATATAACGCCACATTCAGTGACAAGTTTGCCTCAGTCTGAATCCTTTATTGTTATTGTGAAATGCTTACAGTTAGTACGCTGTGAACGTGACTAGCCACTGTGTACGTTTTAGCCACAGGTAAGACACCCGTGCGTGAAAGGTCCCTTAACGCCGCTCGCTTCCAGCTCTTCTTCAAACTCCTTAATGACCTTCAACTCCAGCACTTCCGTACTTTTGGTCTTCCAGCAGTCTTGATCCTGAGGGAAGTAGGATGAAGCGACGGCAGATATCTGAACGTTTGACTCTGTGGAATTAAAGAAGAAAACAGGTAGGCTTAGGATGTTTGCACTTTAAAAATGAAGCGCTGTAGATCAGAAGCTGTTTTATGGTACCAATGGGAACACTTGGTCCATCTATGATTAGATTTATGTAATCAAGAAATGTTGGTGGGTACCCACTACTCCTGCCTCACACCTCACCCACATCCAACATGTCAACTATGAGAACCAACTGCTTTCTTCCCTTCATATATCCCAAACCATGCCGTGATCGTATCCAGAGCGACTTACAAAATGCCCAAACAGTTGAAGGAGTCACGATGAAAATATTCGAATAATCTGTAAGTACTCATGGCCTGTTAGAGAAACTAATGCTACCCAAAGATTAAAATCAGGTCCAGAGTCTGACACAATAAACGATGTATGTTTGCACCTGATTACCTCCTATTTCAGTAGGGGTGGGTTCCCTAGTCTGAGTCACTAATATGAGGTCATTGTCCAAAATCAGCCCAAGATTCATTTATTATGTGTGTGGGGGGCTTATGAGTCCAATAATAATTCAGATTCTGTTTGTAGCTTAGTAATAAGATACCCTTGTTTAATTCTTACATATAAGATCTGAGTCGCACAAGGAGGACAGGTCGCTTTTTGAGTCTTAGTCCTACCAAGGTTTCTTCCTCATAGCGTTTAGGGTGTTTTTCCTAGGCTTGCTTGGGCTTTGGGCTTCGATAATAGAAGACAATATAAAATCGTAAGGCTGCTTTAAGACAATGCTGACTTGTTATTGTGTTGATTAGGACTTTGAATTGCATATTCATTTGTTAATCCTAACTTTATTGGATTGCTCTGATTGAATACTAAATAAACATTAATGATGTTAATGTTTGAGAGAGTATAGTTAAGTTAGTGATATTTATTTGCACGTATTTTAGGAGCAGGTCAAGTCTTAACGTTGAAGCTCTTCCCCTGTCGGTGTTTTGGCCGAGATGAGGCGGAGGAGAAGCTTCCAGAAGGACACTCACTGTTACAGACGGCCAGCCTGTTGCTTCCCACGTACTGGCTGGTCCACTTGTGGTTGGTGGCAGCGCTGCATTCCTCGTACGGTCTGGATTTCCTCAGAAATGAGAAATCATTACCCTGGAGGAAGAGAAGCAGTAAAGTACTCGCTGTACTCGCGTTCATTTTTTATTTAAACAAGACAAATGGAAACATGAGAGCCTGAACTGGAGAATTACGCATTAAGCAAAGCACTTCTAGCTCGGTGATACAATATTTAACACTGGCAGGTTAATAAGAGAATCCAGGTTGTGCTGCGGTGGGGTTTAATGCAGGTCGCTGCTGCATTGTGTCAGCGTTATTCGGTGTATTGTTCTGGTTTTAGATGAGTAAGGTGGAATTTAATTAGCTGATTAAATTAAACATTAGTTGGGAATGAACTGTACTGTATATAATAGGGCTGACCCGGAAACCACAGGGCTGAGGCGAGGATGTACCCTGAATGAGTTAGCCTATTGCAGGGCTCAGCAGGGGTCGCTGTTGCTGCACCGGAACTTGATCCCAGTTTTTTCCCTCCCCTAGGTGCAAGAACCAGCCCTGGACCGAGCGTTAGTTCATCTCAGAGCAATGCACACCAAACACGAACACATTTCTAAACACTTTAGAAATACCAACTGAATCCAACAAGTCTTTGGAGGAAACTGGACAAATGCCACACAGACGCGGGGAGAACATGCAAACGACACCAGGCAGTGACCAGGCTAGGACTACGAACGTTATAGTTCATTAAATGAATCTAAATGTAGACCGATTTGAACAGAATGAAGTGCATGTGATTGTTTTTCTCCCAGTATCCACAAGGTGGTGCTTTTGAGTCACGCTGCTGACTTTGTGTACTATACTTGTTCTGTAAATTTTTTTTGTAAGGGTTAAGAGCAGTAGAACGTTCCGTACCTCGTTGCACATCGGTTTGCAGTAACGTCTGCCCTCGTTGGACACACACACCAAGCCACCTTTGCTGTGAACCATAGGAGCAGGGCATTCCACCGGCAAAAAGTCCTTACACACTGCGCATGAGCAGATCTGAGAATAAGGTCCACAATAGAGACTTATGCAATATTTGACTTGCTTTTTTTTTTTATTTCACCTGTTTTTTGATGTTTTTTAAAGATATCCAGCAGTCTGTTCAGGTTGTCCATTATCACTGCGTTTTGTTTTTCTGTCCATTGAGGAGCAAGCGACTCGATGCACTCGTCAGAGACCTGTTTGTGAAAGAACATACATATGCGTTGTTTAACTAGCGGACTTTGAGCAGACATTACCATAGTCACGCAGTTTTTTCATGCCTCAAATATGAATAGTTTCACGTAAATGCCACTGCATTTTTAATTGATGGATATTCACAACAATTACAGTAAACACTTTAGAGGATGACATGATTGACCTAATACTTTTGCTTCTCAGAAGTCAAAAATGCATCGATAGACAGTATTAGGAACAACACAGAAGATCAGCCAGATGAACCAGAGACTCAACAAGTGAATGTGAACCAGTTTATATAACTATAGGTTACAGAGTATACCTACAGGTACATTTACGAACAACAATTATAGCTTGGTACAAATAAGTAGAGGAAAGGCATCCACACAAACCCGAATAACTTACAAAAAAAGTCTCTAAGGACATCAACTGAGTTAAATACAGTCTCTAGTCCAAATGTGAGCAAGAGCGAGCGAGCCCCAATAACTGCCCCAGTGTTTCATTAAATTGCAGCAATGAAATGTTCACCATAGTGTCTACTTTAAGTATTGCACTTCTTCATTGAACTCAAAGGATAGCATGCATTATCTGCTTTGAGGCCCCAGACACTGACCTAATAGACACTCATTGAAGTCCATGTGTCTCTGGAGGTCTATGGCGCAAATATGTATGAGTTAAAAGTAAGTCTCTCAAGGCCGTACAAGTGAAAAGGCAGCAGTACCTTGAGTTTTTCGGCGAAGTCCTCGAAGGTCCAGTTAGAGGAGCAGTTGGATAAAATGGGATCTTCTTGAACAGCTCCTGAGAAGAGCACTTAAGAGAACACGAACGATAACATTCAAGCAGTGTAGTCACTGACTTGTGTCCTGTGACATGTTCAGTTCACAGTGCATGTTCAAGTGATGGGTGTTTTTCTGGAAAAAAATCTTCCTGTGTAATAATCTGTGGTGATAAATGACGTCTGAAAATGCCACTTGTTTGGTTTAAACATCATCTGTCAGTATACAGCTATGCGCCATTTAACATCCATCCGATCGACGTCCATTCGCTTTAAAGACCGAGGTCTTAAGGATTATAATAGAAAAATCTTATAAACATCTAATCCACATCTCAATCACAGTGAACTGGTACACTTTGGCGACACCTTCTGACAGAAAAGAGAATCGCAATCTAGAAGGGCAGAAACGTTACTATTTCAGGTTACTGTTTCAAGTTTTGTAAAAGATACAAAAATAAGAATTAACAGTACTCTACGTGCAAAGGATATAAACTACTGCCCAGGGTAATATCCGGTCCATTTCGGTACAACTTGTAATGAACCTTACTGACATTACAAAGCTACAAAATCCATTTCCCACGGCAATAACGTGTAGAACTTCTTATCCAGTTGTTGCCATCTTTCCTCATTCTACATCGTTTCATAGTACCGGTTCAGAATATGAAGAATAAGAGAGAATCTTGGTCCTTCCAAGCTTTCTTCCTTATAACATGTAGGGGGATTTTCCTTGCCGCTGTCACTCTAGGCTTACTTAATTTGGGATTGGCCTTTACTTTTACTTTTAGGACTTGTGTGAAAATCTGATGATGTTTTAGGTCAATCTAGAAAATTCTAAAGGGTTCACAAACTTTCAAGCACCACCATAAATCTGACTTTCACTTTGTTGGTGAAACACCTTATTTCTTATACTTTAATATACTTTTATGAATTTTACAGTTTTTTTGGCATCATGTATATCCACCACTGTTGGACCTATGTTCCTTGTGCTATGTGGTTTTCGGTATACACTTTGGAGTGCTTCCTATTAAGGTGGTTTAACAGGATAATTGTGTTCATAACTCATGATGCTCATGTTCATAAAAAAAGACGAACCTTTTTAGTTACTAACACTTCAGTGTTGCTAAGCAAACGAGGACTAAACTTATCGTTTTGTTCCACCTACTCTTGGATATTCATGGTTTATTCTTGTGTCTGTCCTGGAAAACTAGAAAGCGAACAGAGTAGCGCTTGGTTGTTAAAGCATCTTGGGATGCCATGTCAGTGCTTTGAGCGTAAGTAATAAAATGGCAGATTGAGGAGACTTTTTAAGTCGTTCACGATCTAAAACCATCACGCCGCCCGTCCCTGAAAAGCGTCGACAAATTGGCTAGTTTTGTTCTACTTCGTCTTCCACACCGTAGTGGATTAAAGCCTTCAGTAGTGCTTCTTCCTCTGTGCCCAGAGTGTCCCTGCCTTTATTTTTTACTGTATTAAAAATTAAAATTCCAGAAGCGTCAGCAGCACTTGTGTTCACGAGCATTAATTAGCATTAATAAGAACAATTAGGACCGGCCATTTGCTGTGATAAGCGCAGAGCTTGTACAGCGTCTTCTTTCGCTGTTGAGAACGGGCTCTTTTTGGGATTACTAATGAAAATCATGAACCTTGTCGACTGGTGTTAATGATTTGGAATAATATCATTAATAATCCAAAGACTATTGGTAATGCGTTATATAACACGCTGCTCTGATGAAGTCTCCGTATTTAAATATTCCATTATTACTAAAGATTATAGGCAGTATAAGTTATGGACTTACCTATAAGCAGGCTCCACTTCAGCTCCATGTTCAGCCTGAACGCCAAGTGTATGTGCCAAACGTTCCCTTCTGCTTTGCGTTTTTACTGGAATTCATGCGCAAGCGTTTACCAGATTATGAAATACGCAAACTTTGACAGGACTCGGCGATTGTGCAACAGTGTTCCAGCCTCTCGCTGTGTGTTCCTTGTAGATCTATTGCGTAATTATACTTTCATGTAGGCCGAACCCTAGTGGCGCTTTATTTTAGAAATATAATTTGTTCTGCATTTTCTCGCTCAGCATGCAACAATTCCAGCTCTGATTTAGTGCTTTGTAAACTTTTTCCAGGCTGATACATAAACCCTCCTGCTGTGGGCTTACTCTATGGGACACAAGACAAACACAAATAAGTGCAAATATTGGGAGTGTACAGTGGCGCTTGGAAGTTTGTGAACCCTGTAGAATTTTCTAGATTTCTGCATAAATATGACCTAAAACATCATCAGATTTTCACACAAGTCCTAAAAGTAGATAAAGAGAACCCAGTTAAACAAATGAGACAAAAATCTTATACTTAGTAATTTATTAATTGAGGAAAAGGATCCAATATTACATATTAGTGAGTGGCAAAAGTATGTGAACCTCTAGGTTTAGCAGGTAATTTGAAGGTGAAATTAGAGTCAGGTGTTTGGAATCAATGGGATGCCATTCAGGTGTGAGTGGGCACCCTGTTTTATTTAAAGAACAGGGATCTATCAAAGTCTGCTCTTCACAACTCGTGTTTGTGGAAGTGTGTCATGGCACGAACAAAGGAGACTTCTGAGGACCTCAGAAAAAGAGTTGTTGATGCTCATCAGGCTGGAAAAGGTTACAAAACCATCTCTAAAGAGTTTGGACTCCACCAATCCACAGTCAGACAGATGGAGGGAATTCCAGACCATTGTTACCCTCCCCAGGAGTGGCCGACCAACAAAGATCACTCCAAGAGCAAGGTGTGTAATAGTTGGCGAGGTCACAAAGGACTGCAGGGTAACTTCTAAGCAACTGAAGGCCTTTCTCACATTGGCTAATGTTAATATTCATGAGTCCACCATCAGAAGAAACACTGAACAACAATGCTGTGCATGGCAGGGTTGCAGGGAGAAAGCCACTGCTCTCTAAAAGAACATTGCTGCTCGTCTGCAGTTTGCTAAAGATCACGTGGATGAGCCAGAAGGCTATTGGAAGAATGTTTTGTGGATGGATGAGACCAAAATGGAGCTTTTCGGTTTAAAACAAAAACGTTATGCTTGGAGAAAGGAAGACACTGCATTCCAGCATAAGAACCTTATCCCATCTGTGAAACATGGTGGTGGTAGTATCATGGTTTGGCCTGTTTTGCTGCATCTGGGCAGGACAGCTTCCCATCATTGATGAAACAATGAAATCTGAATTATATCAGAGAATTCTAAAGGAAAATGTCAGGACATCTGTCCATGAACTGAATCTCAAGAGAAGGTGGGTCATGCAGCCAGACAACGCCCCTAAGCACACAAGCCGTTCTACCAAAGAATGGTTACAGAAGAAAAAAGTTCATGTTTTGGAATGGCCAAGTCAGAGTCCTGACCTTAATCTGATGACGTTTTAGGTCATATCTAGGCAGAAATATAGAAAATTCTAAAGGGTTCACAAACTTTCAAGCACCACTGTATGTATTCTTGACTTTGGCACAATTCTCGGAAAACCCTCAGAAAAGATGGTAAGAAGAAAAGTACAGGTATGTGCCATTTAACATCCGTGTTACGTCCTGTAAAACAGGGCTTTGACCAGACTTTACCAGAGTTTTACACGCAGTGTTTTATTTAAAAAAATAATATTAATTAAAACACAATACAAAAACTTTTAACAAAGTGCTTTACTGTACAATTCAGTCATTCCTAACTTTGTATCATATAAAATGTGAAACACTTTCCGAAGACGAAAACAGAAACACGTTTGGACAAGAAAAAAAACAAACTCGAAATTCAAACGCCTTTTCACTAAAATTCAGACATCGAATGGAATATTTTTGGTTGAAACATGACAATTTCTGCTTTACATTAAAGAGAGCAAAGAGCAAAGTGGGCCTCGAGAGGGAGGGAGAAATATGAAAAAGCAGTTTCATAATTCCATTTTTCACATTCTAGCCCTGCTTTCCTCGGTCAGGGTCATGAGCGTCCGGCGCTATGCCCGGGAATCAATCCTGGGTCACTGCGGTGATGGGTCAGTGAATTGCAGATGTGCCATCCTGACTCTTTAATTGTTAATCATTCGGTTACTTTCAAAGCCCTGTCATTGTGCTATCTGATTTTTCAACAGTGGTTTCTCTCTCCCTGTGTGTGTGGAGGTGGATGAAGCCTTCCTCAGCCTCGGCTTGCTCCGACAGTGCCGGGGGGAGGAGCTGAATCTCTTGACACGACCCCCCCACCATTTTTTCTGTCATTATGGTGAATCTCTGTCAAACCTTTGCATGCCCTGTGTCGCAATCCCGTCTCTGTTCCACTCAGAATCCATCAGGCAGCCAAATAATTATGCAGAAGGGCACTTGTTGCATCAGAAACAAGAATAAGTCAGTTTCCTGATAATGACTGGGATAAAAAGAACACGTCGTTAGCAGGGAAAGACACGAGGACCTTATGCAAATAAACAGAATTAGCTCTCATAGTTTGATTCGCACTTACAGTTCACCTTTACGCGTCTCCTCATTGTGTCGTCCTTATAAGAGCTTCCTGCATGAGCTTAGTTTCTTTATATTGTTAAATTGTTCGATTAACTACACTTAAGGTAATTAAAATGATACATAAATCAGTTTTTGGGGGCACACTTAGCCCTAGGGTTTGGAGAAGATGGCTAGGATTCAGGAGCCTGTGGGAAGGCGGAACAAAGACAAACACACCTGGAGTTATGGCATCAGGGAATGCCCCTTCTTCCACTTCCTCACCTTTATCGGGCACCTGTCCCTTCCTCATCATTGCCAGGCACCTTACTGGGTCTTTACTCATCGTTACTGGGCACCCATTCCGTTTTGATCATTACCAGGTACCTTACCCTTCCTCATCATTACTGGGTAACTATTCATTCCTCATTGTTTCTGGACACCCATTCCTTCCTGGTCATTACTGGGCACCTGATTAATCAATACCAGGCACCTTACTTGGTCTTTACTCGTCATTACTGGGCACCAATTCCTTCCTGATTATTACTGGGCACCTGATTGTTGCTCATTATTCCTGGGCATCTAATCCTTCATCATAACCAGGCACCTGCATCTTCCTCATCATTACTGGGCACTTAATCCATCAATACCAGGCAACTTACTGGGTCTTTGTTCATCATTAGTGGTCATCCGTTCCTTCCTGATCATTATCAGGCACCTAACCCTTCCTGATCTTTACTGGGCATCTGATTAATACTCGTGACTATCGGGCACTTGACTCATCCTCATCATTACTGGGCATCTAGTTCATCAATACCAGGTACCTCAATGGGGCTTTACTCATCATTAGTGGGCATCCGTTCTTTCCTAATCATTACCAGGCACCTAACCCTTCCTCATCTTTACTGGGCACCTGATTAATCCTCGTCACTTTCGGGCACTTGACTTATCCTCCTCATTACTGACCATCTAATTCATCAATGCCAGGCACCTTGCTGGGTCTTTACTCATCATTACTGGTCACCGATTATTAACGGGCACCTAACCCTTCCTCATCTTTACTGGGCACCTGATTGTTGCTCATTATTACAGGGCACCTAATCCTTCATCATAACCAGGCACCTGCAACATCCTCATCATAATTGGGCACCTGCATCTACCTCATCATTACTGGGCACCTAATCCATCAATACCAGGTACCTTACTGGGTCTTTACTCATCTTTACTGGGCACCCCTTCCTTCTTGATCATTCCTGGGCACCTAATCCTTTATCAGAACAGTGCAGCTGCATTTTCTTCATCATAACCGGGCACCTGCAACATCCTCATCATTACAGGGCACCTGCATCTTCCTCATCATAACTGGGCAGCTGGTTCTTACTCATCAATACCAGGCACCTTACTGGGTCTTTACTCGTCATTACTTTGCACTTGCATCTTCTTCATCATTACCGGGCACATGACCCATCCTCATCACTACAGGGCACCTGATCCTTCCTCATGATTTCCGGCCACCTGATCCTTCCTCGTCTTTACTGGGCACCTGATTCTTTCGCATCATTACCAGGCACCTGACCCTAATTTGTCATTAAGGGTAGATACATACCAAGCAAACCAAACTGAAGCCTGAAACTTGGTTTTCAGCGATCTACAGTACTTCCATGGAAGATGTAGTTTATTAAATATAGAACTGACTAGACAAGTCTTAAATAAAGTCTTGTTTGTCAATCTCCATTTTCGCTCTGACATTTCTCCCTGCATTATATTTATTTCCCTCATCTGCTGAGCACCCCTGCCATCCAGTTACTGCAGTGAATCTACACTCTGGAGCTCATTGATATTCAGACTGCCACGCTACCTAGACACTGCTTGTTTCAAACGATGCCTCAATGGAGCATTTAGTCCAACAAATTAAGTGGTAATAATTACTTTGCCCTCTAATTACTCCCTAGACTTTGAAGATTGAATGTAACTGTGAGCAGCAATCACGAGGATCACGCACCCCAGTGATTGCTTCTTACAGCTACTCGACGATCTCTATTGATTGGGATTCTTTTTGGGAATGAGTTCATCGGTAAGAGGGATCGGGTATGTCCAAGATGTAGATGTAGACGTCTGGATATAACCTGTAGTGGTTCACTTTGCTTTAGTTTCAACAAAAACCTCCAGAGAATACAGGGTGTCGACCCAAGTGTGTTCTGGACAGAACACCATTCCATCTCAGGTAACCTTGGCTAGGACTTGAACCAGGACTTCTGCAGTGGATGAGATGGGGCATAAGATGCCCCAAAGAAAAACATTCATGAGCTTGGATGGGGCAGAGAGCAAATACGCAAACTCATCACCACGAGGACTTGAGTTTGAGTCTCAGTGGTCACAACTGGCTGTGTCTGGGGGAGGGAAGGTCAGACGAGGACACATCAGCTTGCTCGGCAAAAGTGGCACCTGTTGGCAGTCTAAGGTGCCAGCAAAGGTAGACAGTCCACTGTTTGGTGGTTGACAGGAGGCGTAAGGGCAGTGGTCTTTTAACTTATCTTCACTAAGTGATGGACTGTGATTCACCTGAGCTCCACAGGATAGGCAAAGGACACATATTGTCCATACCTGAGGGAGGAGAGGCCAGATGATGGGACATCCACTGGTGCTGCAACAGTGCTCTATGCCAAGCCCTAAACTATTGACTTCCGGTCCAGGGAACATCCTTATCTGAGCCCCATGACTCAGATTCAGGATGGGCTAAGGATTCATACTTGGCCATGATTTCAGGAGAGGACGCACCTCATACAGGATGTACATTCGAATAAGCTCCAGGGATTCCCAGCTTGTCGAAGGAAGCATATTGGCCCTGTTTGGTGGAGAAAAGTTTGGACGAGGGAGCGGCCCCTTGATGCTGCAATAGCACTCCTTCCTTATGAAAGTCAGTCCTACAGAAATATAATTGCTGAACAAGTAACGAGCATTAATACTTTATGCGGGGCTGAACTGGATCAGAGACCGATCTGATCCGTCTGTGTGTCTCTCAGAGTGGGCGGTCTTCATGTACAGCATGCAGCAGAGCAAACGTTGACGCTAATGAGAGACAGTCACATTAATATTTGAAAAGAAGCATAAGTAAAGTCCCTGACGTGCACTGTGGAACAATCTAGATGAGACGTTTTAGCAGGGGCATTTAATAGACACACTTTCCTACATAAAGCATCCAGACTTGTCTCCCCTCCCTTAGGTGCAGCCTATCTTGCCTGTATGGGATGCCCGAACAGATCAGAAGATACTGCTGCGACTTTAACCAGGGTCACAGAGGCGGTGGGCTAGTGTGGTAGACCGCAAGAGTCCCGTACGAACTTTATGAATACAGGATTAAGAAGGGTTCATTATTCGGTGCTTGTATTTAGTAATAGATCGATTGTGATGAATAGACTTTTTACCCCTTGTTTGGCTGGACCAGGGGTTTATGTATCGATTTGACACATGGGCAGGGCAGCCAAGCGCAAAAACCAGGGATAATGTACCAATCCCATAAATTACCTGCTCATCCACGCACTGCCTTCTGTTTCTAATAGCTGTATGAGTTATAGGTTTAATTCCAGTCTTTACACTGCTATAAATGAAGCCATTTGAATAAACCACAACGGCTCATAAAAGTGCCAGGCAGGATGGAGAGAATCCTGTTAAAATCGCTTCCCTATTAGATTCCGTCTCGTCTTGATGGCTGGAGATGGAAGCGGCCGACTGATGCGATATGACAGGAAGAGCATTAAAGACACCGCCTCGCCTTTTTTTCCTGCCTCCGCAGAATGAACCTGCACGACTGTTTCTTCTTTATCTTCCCTCCTTTTCTGCACCTCGACGAGCTCCGGTTTCGCCTGAAGTAATCCGCGATTGTTTGGGGAATTAAATGGAGGAATTTACCAAATATAACGACAGCATGTTGAAGATGCAATGGCTGTAAAACTGCTACTGCTGCCCTTGAGCTATGGGAACAAGCATCAGAAATGCAGTCCCTACATGGGGTTGCTGGAGTTGCGCTACGTGAGTGGAGCCAGTTGAGGTATCTCAGAAGGATTCCTCCCTATTCTCTCCAACTAGAGCTGTTTCTGTCTGGAAGGAGGCCCCAGGGCAGACCCAGAGCCTGCTGGAGGGGGCAGGTAAGGGGATTGTCCACCAGTGCTGCAACCCCTTCCAAAACCTTTTGATAGTATTTTGAAGTCTTAAACACAAAAAGATTGGCAAACTGATTTAAAATGACAAAACATTATGACCACACACTGATTGAATAACGAATATTGTTCACTATCGCAACTGCACATGCAATGGTTAGGGATAGACTAGACTTCAAGCAGCAGTCATTTTTTTAGGTGCTGTGTTGAATCCCAAAGGCTTGAGCGACTTTGCCCCAAATCATTATGGCCAGATGACTGGGTTGGAGCATCTCTAAAACCTCAGTGCTTTTTGGATGCTCCCAATCAGCAGTGACAAATACATAATGACAGTGATCTCAAAGTGGGGGCCGCGCTTGCTGTGGGGGGGCACAGCAAAGCAAATGAATGAGACATGTCTAAGGCACATAATGCATGCCACTGGTAGTAATTCCACTGTAAAGGTGATCTGTCACTTTATTTTGCTTTGTTCAACAAGTAGTTGCAGTTTTTATGAAATACAATGTTTAAAATAAATTAGACTGGACTTTGGAAGGAAAAGATGAGTGTTGGAGTGGAAGGACTCAAAATGTATAGAAACAAACAGAAAAAAACTCATCTTTGGAATGTGGGAGGGACTCGGAGTACCCAAAGTAAACCTGCACAGACACAAGGAGGACATGCAAGGTCGAAATCAAACCAGGGATTGTACCAATGTGCCACACAGTGATGCCAGTCCTAGGTAGGGTTTGCTGTTGAGGAGCCTGCAGTTCTTGAGACCTGTATAAGAGGAAGTTAGGAAGATTTGAAGGGCCTGTGACTGATAGGGACCCTAAAATGTATTAGAAGTAGATTTTTTTGTGGGTTATAGTGTAGTATCTCTTCATGGGGGACAAAATGCCTGGCAGCACCCCTGCGTCAGACAAAGCCAGTCACCTGCATGCGATGCAGGCACCAGGTGGGATTAATCCAGATAATTTTTGGGCATTGGAGGCTTTAAATCCTCCCAGTCGTGGCTTCTCACGACTATAAAACTGAACGTAGTGGGACAAATGTCATGAGCAGTCGCCTGTAATTTAAGTCGACCCAAGCGATGCTCTTTTGGGATAAAGAGATACATAAAAACACAAAATGGGATCACAGCACACATGACCTTCTGATATAGGACCGGCCTGCGCCATATTTCTTCGCCGACAGCCTCTGCACCCCATATTGATCCGTTTCTTATTGTAGCACGCTATCTGTTGCAAAGGAATACCTTGTTAACTGCATGTATTCTTGCTCGAGATCAATAGAGAGGTTCGCTGATTGTATGAGGGCAGAGCTATTATCACAATCGCTAATCCCATCGGGCTGAAATAAAGCGTGACGAGCATGCGGGAGGGTCAAGGTGCCATATCACCCGTTAGTTCGGATGTATTCGTGTCAGTCCCTCTCAAATGTCCTACCTCCGGATGCCAGGGCTTAGCCACGGTTAAACGGGCGACTTTTATCTGGAACGAAAGCTAAATGCGATGCGTAGGAAGTTTGGCCGCGTTTCAGGATGAATCACAAAAATAATGCTTGGCAGCATGAGCGGGATAGGCGCTCCAGTCTGGCTCCAGGCCTCTAAAAGTGTGTGTGGTCATCAGGCAAGGTGAAGGAAAGGGAAAAAGAGAGCTTATATAAGATTGCCGGCTCAATATCACACACACTCACACACACACGGCGAGAAAAATAACGACAGATGTTCAAACAGGATGACACGCTGCGAGTGCCGTGGTAGGCTACGAAAACATTTATAAATCTGCGCCCGCCATCCATGACGAACAGCAAGCAGTCGGCATTACAGCGCTACGTAGCCGGTCGGGAAGATGTAGATGGATTCAGTTCAGTCAGGGTGGCGAAAGGGCTCGACCCTTGTTGATAGGATCATCTGCTGGAGGTTTGGGTAATGCAATGAGACATCAGGCAGATAAAAAATTTATGAATGTGATTGATCTGCCACGATTGATTGCTGATGCACCACGGAATGGCAGCTGGCAGAAGATGGAGGTTTGAAATTTGTGGTCAAGTATGCAGTCGTTTTAGCCTGTTGACTAGTGACTGCGAAAAACCTGTGGTTTTTAATTTTACTGAATTAAACAGACACTCTTAAAGCCGTGATATGAAAAGATGAGGTTTTTTCGCCTCAAAACTACACCCAACGTCCATGACGTGCTTTGTTGTTTTTCGTCGCCTGGTTCAAAAGTTTTCGCAGCAGAAAAAATGGACAAGACAAACAACATTGTTGCTCACAGAAAAATGCAAATCCTTTTCCGATTTTGGAAAGGAGCATGGAGTTTCACCATCTCATACGAGAGCATGAATGCTGTCTATACAATTACACAACACGTTTATCTTTTTACTTCATAATTTATTGCTAATTATTCATTTGAGTTAACATTGTCCCAAACCTGAATACTTTATGAGCAAGTAAAATGGCTCTTGTCTACTGGGAGAACTGGCATTCACGTTGGAATACGTTACACTCCCCATATCCAGCCCTTGCTGGCATCTCAATCAAAACACCAGTCCTTAGGGGCAGATGTTGCAGCAGCAAGGAGATGTACTGGGAGATGATTGGCCGGCCTTTCCTCCTCCAGACGTGGCCATTTGTTACTCTGAAGTCAGACAAAACCAGGCCAGAGGCACTGCCAAGCCTCAAACCCAAGTCCCAAAGGTGATGGCTTAGCGTAGGCCAGTGCTGATGGAGAGTTTACAGTAATCGTTATCATTTATCCTTAATGACTTACACAGGAGCTGGAATGAACCAAAACAACTCACTAAACCCTATCGGATTAGTGCACGGTACATGGAGCTCGTTAGGTGCCTCGACAACTCGGATAAAGACACTGAATTGCCTTCTAAAAGTGATGGAGATGCTCAGATTTTTACTCCTAACTTGTTACTCCAGTGAGTAGACGGGCTGAAGCAGCTTGCTATGATGATCTAGTTGATGCCAACGTAATAAAGTCGAAATGAACCCTAATCACAATGCATTAGTCCAGGCAAGAGTACACAAAACAGAAAACCTGAAGGTATACAGTGGTTTTATTTTGTTGGAGATAAACAGCTGCTTTTTAACTAACGCCCTTGCTGCAGCTTGGGCCATGATCAATGATGTTTAGTTGGTGGTGGTGCCATGAGTATGTACGTATTGTTTAATATGTAAAATAAAAGAGACTGACTGATTACTTGGTGACCTTCAGTGTTGGAAGCATGGGAGCATCCCAGGACATCCATACAGCTGGCACCGGAGTTCTTTGAATTGTTGAACCCACTTTCTTGTGGGTTTGCACCGCAGCAACGACGAACAATTGTAGTTCTTAGAACACCCTGTTTAAGGACTTTTTTATCCTATGTCATTGTAGGTACTAGGAACCATAAGTGAAGTAAGAATGCGGCCACTGGTCCAGATGCAAGCGCCTATTGGGAGGACTATCCCCTGTGGAGCTCCTCTAAGAACAACATTCGTTCTAGGGCTTCTTTTTCGGTTTGCATTCCCACCGCCAGTAGGAATGCTGTGTGATGAAGTGACATAAGCCACGTGGCTTTCGCTTAGACCATTCAAAATCGTGTTGTATCTGCTTCGTCGCACATGGACTTCACTGTCAGTCCATTTATCTCTGTGTTTCCATTATTAGCATGAAAATGTATTGTTTATATGACCACCCATGTACAAATATCTTTAATTATGGCAGTCTGGACCAATCACTATACAGTTGCGTCACTACATCCAGACCATTCTCCATACTCTTACAACTGGGCCAATCATTGTGTAATTACATCACTCAGGGTTCCTATCTGTCGAGAAAAGTACCTTTTCTCCAGAAAGAGCATGGAATCTTCTCTTCAGACGGAGAGGATTTGCCACTTGCTTGAATTTATCTGCAGTACACTGGGACCATGTTCACAAGCAATTGAAAGCAGGACCATCTGTACCATTCTGTTGTAACAAAGCTGGAACATGATGCTGCCTATGTGCGTTGTAAACTCTAGGATATTACAAGATAACAAGAAATTAGGAACGAGGTTGCTCTACTGGGGGGTATGGATTACTTTCTGTGATCGGATAAAGAGCTCTGCAATCTGGGAGAGTTTCTGAGTCGAACAAATTAAGGAGGTTCAGATCTCTCAGAAGGTTTCCCATTGGTAGAGCTCAGCTGTGGTGCTCCGGAGCAGCAGTGCCCATTGGCATTCTTGTTTCCCCAGCCATGGGTGACTGTAACGAATGTGGATGAACTTGCTTGCCCTCAACTTGCTAAAGTTTCGTTCTCACTCGAGCCATTTCAGGCACATCCCACAGGAAGGAGACTACAGGGATGACCCTGGACCTGTTAGAGAAATTAAATCTCACGGCTGGCTTGGTAATGTCTGGGGATCTCCCTAGAGAAGCTGAAGTATGTGTCTGGAAATAGAAAAGTCTGAACTGACTCTCTCAGCCGAGTGCCACATGAAAGCAGAAGATTTGTTTTCCTATCCATTGTCCATTAAACCCTTGCACTGTGATTATTCTCACCTCCTGGGCCAGGATCATTCTCACATCTACAGTCCTCTGTTCTCACTCTACTCTGTTGTCTGTAGTTACAATTGTCCCATCATCCTAACACAAAATCAATCTGTTTTATTTTAATCTATTTTCTCTTTTCCCTTTGGTTCATAATGGTGCAATTCTGGGTGCTCATGGGTGTATAGAGTTTTGCTATACTGGTTCCTGATGGACAGCTTCTCGTGAGGTCACTGAGGTTGGGCCACTGATGTCTCAGCTAGACCACAGATAGACCTAATTCACTTATACTCCATGCAGTATGCCTGTCATTCCCCTCTGCTTCTGCATCTTGGGGTATCCTTACCTCCTGTTGCAGTGTCCACCTGGACGCCACAGAAATCCCAAAATCTGAAGTACTGAGTACAAGCCATTGTAGTCTCTCATCTCATGTCTTCTTCTTTTCCATTTATCCATTTCAGGCTTGTGGTAGCAACAGGGCAAGCAAAAAAGCCCAGCCATCTCTTTCCCTTGGAACTTCTACCAGCTCCCTCCTGGGGGATCACCAGCCTCTCCAGGCCAGCTGGAACGTATAATCCCCCCAGCAGGTCTTGGGCCTACCCTGGGGCCTCCTCCTAGTTGGCCATGCCTGGTGTACCTTGTCCATGAGGCATCCATGAGTTTCTACTCCTTGCTCCTCGTGGATCACTGAGCTCCTCACCAGTAGTCTCTTATCCTTCCATCAAATCTTTCCACAAGTTGTTTATGCTTAACACCTTCTGATACCTGGGTCCACCCTGAGGTCTCCATCCAGAGGGACATGCCTGGAACAGCTGTAGCAAGACCTGATGCTGGCGTACTTGTGAAAGCCCAAACCATCTAAACCAAGTCCAAGGAAGGCTCCTCTGGAATGAGCCATAGAGTGGAAGCCAAACAATACAGGTCAGCACCAAAAGCTCTTGACCGTAGGTGAGGACCCCAAGGAGGACCTGGAATATGGGACTCTGGTGGACTCGTGGTTAAGATACTGGACTATGGACCTGAACGTTCAGGGTTCAAATCCCACTTATGTTAAGCTGCTACTGCTTGGCCCTTGAGCAAGACCCTCAACCCGCAAATGTTTGGATGGTACGATTGTATTCGCTCTGGATAAGGGTGCCTGCTAAATGATGATATGTAGATATAGGATAGAGAAGTCTGTTGCTACCACAACCCTCACCAGGACAGGCAGAAGGAAACCCAGATTGACACATGAGACCAAGTGGTTCCACCATGGTAGTACAGGAAATATATTTTGTATGAGGTTTCACTAGGACTTCAAAAGCTTCCCATGCCTCCACTTCTGAGCCTGGGGTCTCTCAAGGATTGTTTTTCCAAATCCATCTCAGCACTATTTGCCTTGTTACTGTCACTTCTGGCTTCCTTGTAAGCAGTCTGGGCATGACATTTCTGTAAAACCACTTGCTGACTGTCTAGTAAGAATGCTTTCCAAACAAACCTAACTTGAAACGAAAAGGAGAAAATTCTTCAGACCCTTGGTAAGCAGGAAAAAGAATGGCTTGCAGAAATGTCGAACCGCTTCGTTTAAAGTGTTGTGGATGCGCTCGGAGCTGGGATTTGAGAGAAAGAGCCAAGCAGGGGTGGTTAAAGGTGGTGGTAATCCATCTGACCCACTAAACAGCAGGGCTCTCACTCTGATGGAGAGCCTTAAAGGGAGCTTATGCTTCTGAAACAGGATTTATACTGTTGACTTACTTGCAATCCGAGTGAGACGGGTTCTAGATGGCTTAACATGACTCTGCGGGAGGTCAGCTATTTTCTGTTTGCGCTTACTGTTAAAACGCTGCTTTTTTTGGACTCGGACATGTATAAACTGTTTGTTAGCTTCAACTGTTTTGACAATGGCAGTGACATTAGTTGCACTGAAAATCTGCTCAAATAACACCCGTGATGGCTGAGTGGTTAAGACTCTGGAGTGAGAAGGTTGTGAGTACAAATCCCAGTATATTCTCCTTTTTTATAAGTTCACAATTCAACAGCAAACCAAACTATTTAAATGAATACACGGGACGTCGCTTTACTGCTGCTCATTCATTGAGTGAGTTAAAAAGAGTGAAAGTAGAAGAAAAAGATATAATAACTGCAATATAAGTATTGCTATACAGACTACAGTGGTGTTTGAAAGTTTGTGAACCCTCTAGAATTTTCTATATTTCTGCATAAATATGACCTAAAACATCATCAGATTTTCACACAAGTCCTAAAAGTAGATAAAGAGAACCCAGTTAAACAAATAAGACAAAAATATTATACTTAATACTTATACATATTAGTGAGTGGCAAAAGTATGTGAGCCTTTGCTTTCAGTATCTGGTGTGACCCTCCCCTGTGCAGCAATAACTGCAGCTAAATGTTTCCTGTAGCTGTTGATCAGTCCTGCACACCGGCTTGGAGGAATTTTAGCCCATTCCTCCGTACAGAACAGCTTCAGCTCTGGGATGTTGGTGGGTTTCCTCACATTAACTGCTCGCTTCAGGTCCTTCCACAACATTTCCATTGAATTAAGGTCAGGACTTTGACTTGGCCATTCTAAAAATGACGGCTTGTGTGCTTAGGTCGTTGTCTGGCTGCATGACCCCTTGTCTTGAGATTCAGTTCATGGACAGATGTCCTGACATTTTCCTTTAAAAAATTCTCTGAATCATCAGAATTCATGTTCCATCAATTGATGGCCAGCCATCCTGCCCAGATGCAGCCAAAACAGGGCCCAAACCATGTGATTATACCACCCCATGTTTCACAGATGGGATAAGGTTCTTACGGTGGAATGCAGTTGTTTACTTTCTCCAAACATTACCGCTTTTTCTTTTAAAACAAAAAGTTCTATTTTGGTCTCATCCATCCACAAAACATCTTCCAATAACATTCTGGCTCGTCCATGTGATCTTTAGAAACTGAAGACAAGCAGCAAGTTTCTTTTGGAGTGGCTTTCTTCGTGAAAACCCCTGCATGCACACACACTGTTGTTCAGTGTTCTTCTGATGGTGGACTCAGGAAGGAACAGTAACATTAGCCAATTAGAGGAGGCCCTTCAGTTGCTTAGAAGTTACCCTGGGGTTTCCTTTTGTGAACTCCACCAAACTATTACACGCCTTGCTCTTAGAGTGATCTTTGTTGGTCGACCACTCCTGGGGAGGGTAACAATGGTCTTGAATTTCCTTCATTTGTACACAATCTGTCTGACTGTGGATTGGTGGAGTCCAAACTCTTTAGAGATGGTTTTGTAACCTTTTCCAGCCTGACGAGCATCAACAACTCTTTTTCTGAGGTCCTCAGGAATCTCCTTTGTTTGTGCCATGATACAATTCCACAGACATGTGTTGTGAAGAGCAGACTTTGATAGATCCCTGTTCTTTAAATAAAACAGAGTGCCCACTCACACCTGATTGTCATCCCATTGATTGAAAACACTTGACTCTAATTTCACCTTCAAATGAACTGCTAATCCTAGAGGGTCACATACTTTTGCCACTCACTAATATGTAATACTGGATTATTTTAGTATCATATGTTTGTCTCATTTGTTTAACTGGGTTCTCTTTATCTACTTTAAGGACTGAAAATCTGATGATGTTTTAGGTCATATTTGTGCAGAAATATAGAAAATTCTACAGGGTTTCACAAAGTTTCAAGCACCACTGTAGGTCTCTCTCCAGTCATAGAGATAGGAATCTAGTCTTGTATGTCTGAAAATACCTGCCCGGCAGCCTTACCAGACGGTGGCAGAGTGAACAGACTTATCTTATAATGACTTGTGTCGGCTGCTCACCAAAAACATTTTGATGTGATGTTTGGGTGTACTTTACTTTACTTTAATTTAAAAACAGTCTCAGTCCTCCTGCTATAGACAAGACTGAACATAATTGAGTCTCAAGGCTGTTATTGTCAGCGCATATTCTGTTGACGCGTTTGGCACTTGTCTACCTTCAGGATTTTCTCCAGCTGCATCAAATTAGGCTACTTATTGCATCTGTGAGTTACTTAATAACTACTCAGGCTATAAAAATCGGAGAATCCGGAACAGGCGTGAAATCACCCCATAAGCATGTTTCACTCAGCGTTACCGCCCCGCGGTTTACGAGCCTAATAAATGAAGTGGATTTGAATGCTTGTAAATGAAGGGCTCTATAGGCCTGGCTCTGCTCTGCCTTAACGCTCGGGTTCACATGCAGTCATGTTGACGTGACCGTATGAAACACAAGCACCAGTGGGCATTTGTGACATCTGGCATTTATTCTCAGCATGACACGCACGAGGCGACGCAACAGAGCAGCCTTGGCTCAGAGTAGAGAGCAAAATCCCTGCTGGCACCGCGAGGACCATCGGAAGCACTTCAGCAGATGCTTGAATAAGTTCTCCCCATCCGGCAGGCTCCTGTTTCACAATGTCACCAACGCCCGTGGTGTGGATATGACTCGATTCCTCTGGCTTGAGACTGGATCAGATTATATGGTCTCTTGGTATGTCGGTGCGCTAGAGCTCTGAAGTTATGCTTTCGCACCATGGAGTGGGTTTACTTGTACAAAAACAATATTTGAGAAATTACATTTCGGACGTAATTCAAGAAACGATGCAGTGTGGAAACGGGATAATGTCTATACCAGAGTATGTTTGCCCAAAGAGATCTTTGAGCTCTGGTCCAATTGAAAACAGGGATCTGGAGATCCATTCAGGTGAACCCAGGTGCAGAGTATACCAGATGTGAATGCAGATCAGCCATAACTTTAAAATCACCTGCCTAATCCCCTTTTGGCCACCAAACTCCGACCCATTGAAGCATGGACTCCACAAGTCGTCTGAAGGTGTTATTGACACCAAGACGTCAGTAGATCTTTTAGTAAGTTGTGAAGTGGGGCCTCCATGGATTGGACTTGTTTGTCCAGAACATCCCACAGATGTCATCAGATTGAGTTTTGGGGCATTTGGGAGCCAACTCTACACCTTGACCTCTTTCTTCAAATCAGTCCTGAACAGTTTTTGCAATGTGGCAGGTCTCATTATTGTGCCATTGGGGAATATTAATGCTACGAAGGGGTGCACTTGGTCAGCAACAAGTGCACCCACCCCCCCCAAAAAAAGTGTCAGATTATGGGAAAGTCCTCTACAAAATGGCCATGTTGGCAAGAAGTGACAAGAATTAACCCAAGATGCTGGTGGAATCCTTACATTGTAGGATGGGTCCTGCTACTGATCTAAAGAAGGTTGTAGACAAGTATCTGAATAAAACCCACTACCACCGCAATACTGCAGTTTGTTCCAATCTTAAAGAACGCTGTTGGGTGTTTTCCCAAATCTGATTCACCTCATAATGAGGCGGACAATTAGCCAGGGCTTAATTGGATGTGTTAAGGCAGGTAAGCAGCTGTAATCCGGGGGTTCCGCGGGGCTGTAAAAGAGAACATTTGCAATTCAAGAATAAAGCTTGCGTTCTTACAGCGTAATGGTGAGCTTTGGGAAATCAGGTTTACTATGCTGCTGTGCGGGTCCGTTTCCTTTTAATGACCTATTTCAAACGTCAGTAAAAGCATCAGCATTAAAACCTTTGGTCTTCCACCGAAGACCAACTGTACCATTTTCTTCATCGAGACAGATGGCAAAGCAGAGATCACTGCTGCATAGAACTGCTTTTCCATTGCTCCACTGCCCATTGGTGGTGTGCTTTACACTGTTCTACCTGAGCTTGATTGTTAATGTTGCAAGAGCAGAGTTTATTTCTTATATACACGTCTGTTGAATGTTGTGTTTGCTGCATTCAAAATACCCAGTCGATTTCTTTGTTATACAGACCCAATTTGTGTACCTACTGACTAATTTCATTTCATCTGACCAGAGCACTTAGGTGGTACCACGGTCTAAGACGTTAGCCCAATAGTTTTGTCCACCCTAGAGGCGTTTTCCAGTCATCCGGGGCATCTCACGTAGGCAGGCTTGGTTTGGTTTGCTGTAGAGGAAGCCGGCTGAGGGATAATCGGCTGGCAATGGAACAACAACGCCTTTAGACCCCGTCACAGCTTGGCATCACATCTGGGCATGTTCCGTGTTCTCCATGGATAACCAAAGTCCTGTTGGGTCCTTGAGCAAGACCTGAACCCTCAATTCCTTGAGTTGTACCAGTTGTTGGCTGTATCAGTTGTGAGTTGCCATCTGTCAAATGCTGTAAGTGCATTCGCGGCAAAGCAGCAGTGGCTGGTAAGCGCACAAGGAGCTGACCAGAGTAAATCATCACCTGTCAGGCGGGGAAAGGCTCTTGTTGCTGCCACGTTATCCGGGTGAGTGTGACAAATCCATTTCCCCTGATTCGACAGTCATTCTTGTAGCAGTGTCCATTTTGTGCTTTTATTTCTCGCCTCGCTGTCTCCGCCAGCACAGAAATAGATCAAATTCACACATTAACACGTGCAAGTCATTATTCGGCGAAGCGTGCGCATGCTTTGTTGTTCCTTACCTCTATTTTTGGTACGTCTCTCCGTGGGCTGCGCTCACGCGAAGCCGAGCGAGGGTGAGATGTGACTCGGTATACAGAAATGAAAGTGGATATTTCTTTCCCCCACCAGCAACAAGCCAGCGTGCCTGCTCCTGTCAAAGAAGGTTAATATCATGGACTACATATCGTCTGGCCATTCTGTGGACAAGTGGAAAGGATCTAGATCACAGGTTTCATTTCTGCCTACGGGAATTTGTTCATTAAAGTTGTATGCGCTGTCCTCTGCTAACCGGTTTCAGAAGGCCTACACTAAAACAAGCTGTGCAGGCAACACTGACACTTTTGCAGTCGCCCAAGGTCTTCTCCTGAAAAGAACTGTGAAATGCTTGAGCAACCTTCAATGTGCTTAGCCTCCCTAATATGTTGTGGTCTTTAAAGGAAAGAAATCTTTTGGAAAGCATCAGGTATGTCCTCATATTTGTCTTATGTAATAGTTTTAGTGATATTGCCTAATCTGTAAACCAAGTTGGAGTCAATATGAAGAATATGTCACGTTAAAATATGTACTTACTAAAATAATAGAACATAATATGCATATATGTATTCATTCATTTTCATACAGGGTTAATCCTGATCAGGGCTGCAAGAAAGCCGGTGCCTAGCCGGCGGCACAGGGTGCCAGGCAGGAACAACCCTAGACAGGGCACACACACTCACACACACCTTAGAGATACCAGTTTGGGCTGTGGGTGGAAACCAAAGTACCTGGAGTGAACCCATGCAGACAAGGAGAGGATATGCAGACTCCACAGAGAAAGGACCCAGACTGCTCCACCTGGGCTCGAACCCAGGATCTTCTCACTGTGAGGCAACAGTGCTAGACTAGTGGAGGTAGACTGTAAAGCCCCGCCCACCGAGAAAACTCATAAGTCTACTAAGCACAAACACAGGCCAATCAGGATGCTCAATTTCTCACTCTCCATATGTGTGTTTTTCCCTCTTTCTCACTCTTTGCTCTCTCTCTCTCTCAAAGAGTCTCCTCTCTCTCCCTGAATGTCAGGGTGAGGAGGGATGTCTAAAATGTGTCCCTTCTTTTGCTGCAAGTTGTTCCATAGTGATATAATATACAAAATAATTTCCCTAAACAAATGGCTTGATGAGTTTGACGTGAAAGACCCAAACTGGCCTGCACTGGTTTTTAACCCCATCCAGCCCCTTTGAGATGAAGGAGAACACAAACTCTGGGTCAATGCCTGACCTCACAAATGTTCTGGTGGCTTAATAGATAATCCAAAATCTAGTGGAAAGCCTTCCCAGAAGCCTGGAGGAGCAAAAGAGGCCCTGCACTGTTAAATGTCACAGGATGGCAACTGAACCCAAATGTTAAGTACTTGGTATTCTACTGGACCCGCTGATTGTTTTCAGGTTTATTTATTGGGGGCTTAAATATAATGAGAATGGATTTGGTCTTTTTGTTTCTTCTTCTTTATTCCCAATGAATCCTGGGTATTTGTTATGGCTGGATTCCCAGCTGCGGATTAACCTACGTTTTGGAATAAATAGCAGTGCCGATGCTGATTAATCATCCTTTTAACACTGGCTTGAGCTTAATCTGGGTCGGGGAATTGACTGCATCTTCCTCAGTATTAAACTGATGATGCTTTACTCTTGGGTACCGTGGCAACCTTGATTTATTATTCCTGAGCATTTTGACCTAGAAAACTAGAAGTCTTGTTGATCACAAGAGACCACTGCTCTGGAGGAGACGCTGGTTTGGTGGTTATGACTCTGGACTACGAATTAGAAGGTTGGGAGTTCAAACACTGGCTCCATCAAGTTGCCAAAGATGGGTCTTTAAACTAGAGTCTAAGATGTCAACCCACCCAGGGTTGAGTACCAGTGGTGCTTTTCGACTGGGTTGGGCATCACATGCCATCATGACTGGCTGTGTTTGAGTAGGCTGGCAAGCCCTACCAACCCTACAATAGAGTGGCGTACCAACCAGAGCACGTTCACACCTGCGCCTGTGTCCACTGGGAAAGACACCAGAATTCCCATGAGTATGGGATAAAACAAGGCATAAATAAATATATAAGTAAATCCTACCTAGTTTCTGTCTTTTCCAAATCCCAACACTAGGGGGACTTTTAGGGTTTTGTTATGTGTGTGTTTTCATCATTTATGTATGTATATGTATCTAAACATTCACATACATTCTATAAAACAAAATGTAAGCTGATAGCACATATACCCAGAAGTCAGTGTAGATTGGCTAGAGAGGAGGGGAGAGGAGAGATAATATCATTTCTGGTCCATTACGTCCGTATGGACGGGAACCTAAGGGATGAGTTAACTGACTGACTAAGCAAGTACCGACTCTGCATTCTGTACTTGTCAGCTTCAGCCGCTTCCACATCATCAGACAGCTGGACATGTTTTAAGTTAAAGCTTAAAACATTGCACAGATGGGCTATATACACCAAGATGCTTCCTACTTACAGACTTCGTTCCATGCACTATGAACATTCAACAAGTAGAGCTATTACTCTGCATTCTAATACTAATCATGCTGTACTCAAGCCTTCATGTTCTAATCTCAGTGTACCCATAAACACCAGGTACTAAGCTCACTATACACAAATTGCCATGCAGTAATCTTACTATACTGACTATACCTCCAAATGAACTAACCCCTCTACACTTCACTGACTAAGATCTCTATACTCAACCTTCATGTACTAATCTCTCTGTACTCAATCCTACATGTACCAATCTCTCCATACTCAAGTCTTTATTAACTAAGATCTCTATACTCAACCCTTCATGTACTAATCTCTCTGTACTCAACCCTCACACACTTCTCTCTCAATACTCAACCCTTATCCACCAATCTCTCTATAGTCAACTTTTCCATAAAGTTATCTCTCTATACTCAATCCTTCATGAACTAATCTTTGTACTCAACCCTTTGTTGCTAATGTCACTAAACTCAACACATATACTGTACCAATCTCTTTACACTCGACGCTTCGCGCATTGATCACTCTGTACTCCATGCACTAATCTCTCTAGACTCAACTCTTTCAGACACTAATCGTGCTGTAATCAATCCTCTCGTGTACTAATCTCCCTAGACTCTCCCCTCTCAGCCTCCAATCACCCTGTACTGAACCCTCCAATGTATTAAGCTCTCACTGTACCAAACCCTATCCTCATCATTCTCATATGCTAATCTCAGTGTATTCAATCCTCTCACGTACTAATCTATCTATACTCAACCCTTCATGCACTATTGTTTTTATGCTCAAAACTATCATGAAATAATCTCTCTATACTCAACCCTCTCAAGACACTAATCACACTGCATTCAATCCTCTCATGTACTAATCTCCATAGACCCAACCCTTTCATATATTAATAGCACCACACTCACCCCTCTCATCCCACTGCACTGAACCCTAGAATGTAGGAATCTGTATGTATTCAACGCTCTCACACACCAACTACTCAAACTACTCGACCCTTCATGCATTACACACTCTGTACTCAACCCTTCCATTTACTGATCTCACCATACCCAAGGCATCATGCACTAATCTCTCTAGACTCCACTCTTTCAGACACCAGTCGCGTTCTAATTAATCCTCTCGTGTACTAATCTCCGTAGACTCACCCCTCTCAGACACCAAACCCACTGTACTCAACCCTCCAATGTATTAAGCTCACTGTACCTAACCCTAATCTCCATTCCTTTAAGTTAATAACCTTACTGTATGTGACCATACCACTGCTTTTATTGTGCTGAATCTGTGAATCCTGTCATACCCTGTCATGTACTAATCTTATTACATTCATCCATCTAATATAGTAATCCCACTGTACTCATCCTCACTATTACTACCCTACATTCAGTTTGCTGTTTTCACATGTTGACTGATGACACTAAGACGTGATCATGTCCACAGGTTTGCCTCTGAGGATGCTTACAATGCTGAGAACGCACACTCCAGAAATAGTCTGTGTTCCCAAGCAACTGGCTTTAGTTACCTGCTGATAGAGCCATAAATATTCATGTGTGATGTCTTTTAAGGTCAGTATGTTGCTGGCACAAATGGTACATCTGGTTAGCAGAGCTCATGTTTCTTAATACAGTAGCTCTTATGAACGGATTAGCTGTGTTTCGGTGCAGATTGAAAATTCTAATATCGCGTACTTGCACACATGGGGAAAGCTGAAATGGATCTATGGAAATAGAGCTTGAATGAGAATTGCCTATTGCCCATTGTCTCTAAGGTAATAAGACAATTGAGTCTTTACTAAGTTCTGCATAATTTACAGTCATCTCTTTGTTTGTTTCCAAGGAACTGGGTTGGACATTATGGCCCAAGAATGAATGGAAAAAATCATTTGACCACCACAAAGTGATCTTTGTCCGTGCTTTCCGCCTTGCCCGGTTGTGTCTGAGTGACCCTGTTGGTATGGAATTGATAGTAGCAGGACATCTTCCCTCACTACTCCTGTGATGTGAAGTTACGCAGCATGGCACAAATCCACAGCCCTGTTTATGCTGTGCCAGGCTTGAGAGAGAGGGTGGATACGCTCTCATCCCTGCAGTATGTATCTGTAATAGAGCGGTACATTTGGCAGCCCAGCCGACCGTGCGACTTAACGTAGTAATACAGTCTGATCGGGAATATTGTGCTATGGCAGCCCCTGTTTTCCTTTCCTTAACCCATTTTTTTCCGTTTAGCTAATAGGACGCGCAGAGTAACGCATCGATAAATCAATCGATCAGCCCGCAGCCATTATTTCAGATTAAGGGGAAGGCAGTTTCTCTGGGAAAAGAGCTGACACCTTCATAAAAGTACCTATTATTGGGTATTATCGACTAAGCCATTAGCATTCCTTAACACATGCGGAGAGCTTCAGAGCCAAGCCCCTGAGAATGAACTGCAGAGCACTATGAAGAAGACAGATTTGTGTACTCTTAATGGGAAGAGAAAGGACCGGTGTTCAGATTATGCTGTAAAACGACCGCAAAGGAAGAGAAACAGCCAGGAAGGAAATCAGTTCATTAGCGGTTATGGACCATTTAAAGCTTCCGGAGTCCAGTAAGCATCTGAAATGTTAATAATCCACAGACTCTGCTTCGTATGCTAGTGCGTTTGGGCATGTACATCACGCACAGAAGGCTGAGGGTATCAATATGAGCCTGATATTGGTATTATTGAATTTTCCGCTCCATTCTGTTGCTGTAAATGAGTGTTTTTATAGCTTTGGTTTTTAAATTAGATTTTGTTTGATTCAATAATCTATCTTCAGTGAGCACTTTATTCTAGCGAGGGTAAATTTTGCAAATGCCATATTTCAGAACGGCTTCCAATTGACTTGGGAGTTTGAAGATTTAGGGCCTTGCTCAAGGGTCCAACAGCGGCACAGCCGGAGTCTAAACTTGTTGAGTAGTCCACAGAGCTACTACTGTCCTTACTGTGGGAAGGCATGGTACAGCGATTATTGTACATTACTACCGACCAGAATGTTGGGGGTTCGAAGCCTTGAAGAAGGTCCTTAACCCACAGTTGTTTGGAATTTACCTTGTAAGATTGTATCCATTGGAAGTCGCTCTGGATTAGAGCAGCAACCCAGAGACCTCCCACTAACACACAGAGACTATATTTACATTTAGTCATTCGGCAGACGCCCTTATCCAGATTGACTTCCAGCTAATACAAGCAATTGTGGTTTAAAAGGTCTTGCCCAAGGACCCAACAGTGGGAGCTTAGCAGAACTTGGATTTGAACCTTCTGGCCCATAGTTTCCCACAAACTGTTGCTACATCCTCAGGGGAAAGAAATATCAAAAGAGATCTCCTTAATATCTCTAGGTTCTCCTAGACAACAACGAGATCAAATGGAAAGAACAACGAGACTTTGGCATGAGTCTCCCGCTGCTCAAGTGTGTCTCCTGAGATAAAGATCTCAGTAACCTCATGTGGCTCCTCCTGAGTTGTAGTACACAGTCTCACCCTGTGCTCAGATTTGCCAAAATAACACAGACAGGAGTCTCAATATGAACTCAAAGCCTAAGAGCCTTCACTTTTGATGCTGAATAATTATTTGATCTGGGCCATTTTATTCACCTTCAAAGCTGTACATCTAACAAATTCATGAATTGACATGCTATTTGTATGAATGAGTGATCTTGTGTCCTCGATCAAATACATTATCTCCTGATTTTCATAATGTAAAATGATTTCTGTTTATGAAATAGAACAAGAATAAAAGGTAAAACTGGACAGTTGTTTGAGTGAATTGATTGAGCTGAACGCGTCTAATAAGGGTTAAAAAAGCTTTAATACTTAACCTGTGATTGATCTTCCTAGTTTTTTCATTGCTTTACTGGTTCGATTGTTTATTTCGTAGTGTTCTAGTACTCTTGACTACAACACTAATAATTCCTGTTAATTAATTCTTAAAGAACAAATACAGAGTCTTGAAAGAGATTAAAGTAAGATGAAAAATGCATCTGAAATCAAATTCTCAGCTTGGAATCCTTTAACCTCAGAAGTATCTCATGTCTCATTTTTGTCTTTGCAATTTCAAGAGAAACATCTATCACAGAATTTTTTCTTTATCTTTAAGTCTCCTGAGACAGTTTGTGAAAGTCCAGACCAACAATCTTCCAAAAGTCCAGTGGCAGACTGCTTTATCTCACATGTTAGTGGTAAGGCTGCTGACGATAAGCAAACTCTTGTAGTGATAAGCACAGGCTGCATACTTTTGGCTCTGTGGTGACCTTATTAGCATGCGTACCAGCAGCGGGGAGCCAGTTGTCATTAGTTGTAGGGCTTGTGCGGCCCGGTGTTGTAATTACTATGCAGAAGGCTTGATATGCGTTCCTATCCCCGACCTTCATTGTTTAATGATATGAACGTTGATTGTTCATTAAAGATTCAAAGATCGGATGAGGAGTCGTTTCTGCAAGCTGTAGGGGAAGGAGGGGGGGGGGGGGTGAATCTCCTCACGGTTAGCGCCCCCTAAAAGTTAGTGTTCTCATAATTCCCAAGCTGTTTTATCTCTGTATCTGTAATAATCTGACACGAAGCTTTTAAGGCAGTCGCCTAAAATAGCTGAAAGGTTCTCTCTCCTCCAGTGTCAGCGCTCCTGATTTGTGAAGGGAGGGACGAGGGAGATCTACCCAGCACTCCTCCAGGGGGCAGTATGGTACAGTGCTGCACCGTCTTGCACCAGTCCCACATGGTTTAGTATCGACCACGCCGAAGCTCGCTGAGGGATTGATCAGTGAATGGCTCTGTAAAACACCTGCCGCTCAGGCGTAGTGGCTGCTCAGCCCTTTACCTCCTTTCAGCCACTGTCTTTATTTGTCATATCCAGAGCCACTTCTGCATGCAGTTCTCACACGGCGCCAATCAAATCTGCCCCTGAACTCCGATCTGTCTTTTATATGGACTCCGAGTTCCTTTTAGATCTCCAAAACATGACCTTCCACCTTCTGCGCCACATAAAACACCGTCCAAACAGATGCCGGCAGTTTGAATAATACCCGATCTGTTGATCCGATGACTCTCTTGTGCCTCTGTAGCACTGAGGTCAGTTTGTTCCCGAGTCTCTTTAGCATATGGTCGGCCCCGTGCTGTCACGCAGCAACCTGGTCTCGCCCTCACGCAGTGCCGGCTGCGTAGGTGGAGGATTAGGTTCACAGGCCAACGTTCTGCTGCTAAGACTTCTTATATCACGTTTGTAGTGAAACGATGGTTTCTGGCTGTTGGCTTTCAGTTTTAGCTGCCTAGTTTTGTACACAGGGTGTCTCACACGCAATGTTTCTTTACTGTCTGTACCCAGAGGGACAGTTTATTGCTCGAATGTTGATCTTTGGTGTCTCAGGAGACCTAGTTGCGATCTCCACGTACGTTTCATTCAAAGATCAACTTTGTCACAGATAAAACTGCTTAAATAGCGCTACACAGAAGTGAGATTTCCGAGGTTAGGTTTTAGATCCATCGTCATTTAATCTCTTTCAAGTATTTTTTCTTTAAAAAATCACAGCTCGGTAAAGCAAGGAAAAAATCTAACAAAATCAATCACGTTAAGAACTAAAGCTTTTTTTTTTTTCTTTTTAAACACATTCAGTTCAATGAACACGAACATCTGTGCAGTTTTACCTTTTGTTCTTGAACGTTTTATTTCTTAAACAGAATAGTTTTGCATAGAAAATATCAGGCTTCTGGAAAGACGAGATGATTTATTTGATTAAGGATAGTACAAAATCACTGGCCAATTGTGAAGTCGTGCATTCGTCAGACGTACAGCTATTAAGGTGACTGAAATGGCCCAGATCAAATAATAATAGTCTTTGCATAAGAAAGGGTTGACAAATGGCAAGTCCTGCACAAAACCAGTATTTACATGTTAAATGCTATATAATCAATAATACAAACATGTTGAATGTTAGTTAATTGAATATTGTAACATACCTATGAACTATATTCAGTCATATTATCGGGCTGGTAGTCATGATAGCACTTATTTTAAAAATCAGTACTCGTATTTGCTTAATTTCTGTCCCACTACAAGGACAAGAAAGGATAAAAGAGCTTAGACTGGATCGACTTCATTTATAAATTCAGCAGCAGGCGCGAGGACGCGCTTCTCCGGCTCTTGTTGTGACAAATGCAGATGGCTCTCTGGACGCAGTGGAAGTACAGTAATGCCTTTTTGTGCTTTCCCTGTTTGTTGTTTCATAGTGCTAGAACCAAAACCTTACCAAAAAATAACTGAGAGAAATTTGCAGGCCAGAATGAAAGCTGGTAAAAATGTATGTTCAAATATTTCTACTGGCCAGAGTTTAGCTGGCTCTGTTTTTAAGAGTTTTTTTTAAGTCCATTTGCACAAAAACCACCACGGATACATGGGTGCAGTTTTCCCAAAACCAATGAGTATGGCGTGATCTCGTCTAACAGAGTCTTAATTGAATATGAATTTGCCCTGTAGCCATTAAATATGGAGTCATTAGAGATGTGTTACTGGTCTAATCTCAGACTCTGCTACATTAGCTTTATAGCTTTACAAGAACATATTTAGAGCTTTAAGTACAGTTATAAAAGCAGGAGAAACGCTTCAGTGAATAACCAAACTAAATCAAATCCAATATTCTTCAGAAAGTTACTGACTGCAGTCAAATATAAGAAAAAAAAAAAACACAAGCTATGGATAATGACGCCACCAAAGGTAGGCGACTTAACTATGTATAATAATCTATAATTCATCAGTTTTAACTGTATGAAATAAAATGTGTGTGGGTTCAGGTGACGGTAGGCAGGGAGGGGAATGTAGTCCTTTGTGTCTATAAAAGTTCTTTCAATGCATATTTCCATACAGTGGTGTGAAAATGTGTTTGCCCCCTTCCTGATTTCCTATTTTTTTGCATGTTTGTCAGATGTTTCGGAACATCAAACCAATTTAAATATTAGTCAAAGACAACACAAGTAAACACAAAATGCAGTTTTTAAATGAAGGTGTTTATTATTAAGGGATAAAAAAATCCAAACCTACAAGGCCCTGTGTGAAAAGTGATTGCACCTAAACCTAATAACTGGTTGGGCCGCCTTAGCAGCAACAACTGCAACCAAGCGTTTGTGATAACTTGCAATGAGTTTTACAGCGTTGTGGAGGAATTTTGGCCACTCATCTTTGCAGAATTGTTGTAATTCAGCCACATTGGAGGGTTTTCCAGCATGAACGGCCTTTTTAAGGTCATGCCACAGCATCTTAATAGGATTCAGCTCAGGACTTTGACTAGGCCACTCCAAAGTCTTCATTTTGTTTTTCTTCAGCCATTCAGAGGTGGACTTGCTGGTGTGTTTTGGATCATTGTCCTGCTGCAGAACCCAAATTCCTTTCAGCCTGAGGTCACCAACAGATGGCCGGACATTCTCCTTCAGGATTTTTTGGTAGACAGCAGAATTCATAGTTCCATTTATCACAGCAAGTCTTCCAGGTCCTGAAGCAGCAAAACAGCCCCAGACCATCACACCACCACCACCATATTTTACTGCTGCTATAATGTTCTTTTTCTGAAATGCTGTGTTACTTTTACCCCAGATGTAATGGGACACACACCTTCCAAAGAGTTCAACTTTTGCCTCGTCAGTCCACAGAATGTTTTCCCAAAAGTCTTGGAGATCATCAAGGTGTGTTCTGGAAAAACTGAGACGAGTTTTAATGTTCTTTTTCCTCTGCAGTGATTTTCGTCTTGGAGCTCTGCCATGCAGGCCATTTTTGCCCAGTCTCTTTCTTATGGTGGAGGCATGAACACTGACCTTAACTGAGCCAAGTGAGGCCTGCAGTTCTTTGGATGTTGTTGTGGGGTCTTTTGTGACCTCTTGGATGAGTCATCGCTGCTCTCTTTGGGTAATTTTGGTCGGCCGGCCACTCCTGGGAAGGTTCACCACTGTTCCATGTCTTCACCATTTGTGGATAATGGCTCTCACTGTGGTTTGCTGGAGTCCCAAAGCATTAGAAATGGCTTTATAACCCTTTCCAGACTGATAGATTACTTTCATTCTCAATTGTTCCTGAATTTCTTTGGATCTCGGCAAGATGTGTAGCTTTTAAGGATCTTTTGGTGTACTTCACTTTGTCAGGCAGGTCCTATTTAAGTGATGTCCTGATTGAGAACAGGTGTGGCAATAATCATGCCTGGGTGTGGCTAGAGACAGTGAACTCAGGTGTGATAAACCATAGTTATGTTATGTTTTACCAGGGGGGAAATCACTTTTTCACACAGGGCCATGTAGGTTTGGATTTTTTTCTCCCTTAATAATAAACACCTTCATTTAAAAACTGCATTTGTGTTTATTTGTGTTGTCTTTGACTAATATTTAAATTGGTTTGATGTTCCGAAACACTTAAGTGTGACAAACATGCAAAAAAAATAGGAAATCAAGAAGGGGGCAAACACTTTTTCACACCACTGTATATTATTTACAATTATAGTTATGTTTATAATGATTATATTGGGGGGGACTCTGTTTTTTTCCAGGATGGACGGAATGGATCTTCCTAATATGCAGACAAAAGGAAAAGATGATTTTAGGGATCATTTTCCTAACTGGGCTCAGTCATGACCTTCCCAAAAGTCTTGGGGATCATAATAACTTATAATTTAATAATAATAATAGCCTTCAAATGAAATAATAAAATCATTTGAAGCTCCGTTCCAAACACACCTCACCTGAGCACCGTGTCTCTTGTTTTGTTTCTGGAATTGACAGTTTCCACTATCGATTGTAAGCTGATACAAACAGCAGTTCCTGAGGACCTGGGTTCAAATTTTTGCAACATGAAGCTCTAGAGATGTGTTTATAGAACTAACAACCTATCCAAGGTTGAGCTCATCTTGCACCCAGTGAATGCCAATTTAGGCCGCTCTACAGTGACCCTGACCAGGATAAGTAGGGGTGTACCGGGAGGCTTAAAGCTTTACGAGAGACAATGAAGTAGCTCTGCACCTTCATCTCTCAAAGAACAGGAAGCCTTTTGTTTTTCCAGTGGAGCGTGTTGACGTGTGGCGGAAAGGTTTACAACCAGAGCAGATTGTTCTGTAATTATGTGTTCTGTAGGGTTCAACAGCTTAGGTCTGCTACCAAGAGCTGTTTTTGTTTCCTTGTTTAACCAGAACAATTTCATCTAATTACATTTCTTAATGAAGAATAAAAAAAGGGAAAGCAGACGGACCCCGAGGTGGAGTGTATGGAGTCATTATCAGGTTAGAACACCTCCTGAAACAGTAATTTTATGTTCAGGAAACATTCCTCCATGCCAGGTCTTTCACCAGGTGCGATTTTTTTATTTGACCGTGAGCTGTGAGTGTGACATCGCAGGTGCTCGATGTCTGTTATGACTAAAATCGAGCTGCGCATTGGAAACAGCAGTGGAGGCTGTGTGTGACATACAGCAGCGTGCCCAGTAAGTGTCTCTGAGATTCAGTTCATGGACAGATGTCCTGACATTTTCCTTTAGAATTCTCTGATATCATTCAGAATTCATTGTTCCATCAATGATGGCAAGCCGTCCTGGACCAGATGCAGCAAAATAGGCCCAAACCATGGTACTACCACCCCCATGTTTCACAGATGGGATAAGGTTCTTATGCTGGAATGCAGTGTCTTCGTTTCTCCAAAACATAACGCTTTTCTTTTAAACCAAAAAGTTCTATTTTGGTCTCATCCATCCACAAAACATTCTTCCAATAGTCTTCTTCTGGCTCGTCCAACGTGATCTTTAGCAAACTGCAGACGAGCAAGCAATGTTCTTTTTGGAGAGCAGTGGCTTTCTCCTTGCAACCCTGCCATGCACACCATTGTTGTTCAGTGTTCTTCTGATGGTGGACTCATGAACATTAACATCAGCCAATGTGAGAGAGGCCTTCAGTTGCTTAGAAGTTACCCTGGGGTCCTTTGAGACCTCGCCAACTATTACACGTCTTGCTCTTGGAGTGATCTTTGTTGGTCGACCACTCCTGGGGAGGGTAACAATGGTCTTGAATTTCCTCCATTTGTACACAATCTGTCTGACTGTGGATTGGTGGAGTCCAAACTCTTTAGAGATGGTTTTGTAACCTTTTCCAGCCTGATGAGCATCAACAACTCTTTTTCTGAAGTCCTCAGAAATCTCCTCTGTTCGTGCCATGATACACTTCCACAAACGTGTGGTGAAGAGCAGACTGTGATAGATCCCTGTTCTTTAAATAAAACAGGGTGCCCACTCACACCTGATTGGCATCCCATTGATTGAAAACCCCTGACTCTAATTTCACCTTCAAATGAACTGCTAATGCTAGAGGTGCACATATTTTTGCCACTCACTAAATAAATGACCAAGTATAAGATTTTTGTCTCGTTTGTGTAACAGGGTTCTCTTTATCTTCATTTAGGACTTGTGTGAAAATCTGATGATGTTTTAGGTCATATTTATGCATAAATATAGAAAATTCTAAAGGGTTCACAAACTTTAAAGCACCACTGTGTTATGAAAAATGCAATATAAATTTTGTACATTTTGATTGATTGATTGAGTTCATTTTACTGGTATCACAGTAAACCAGAAGCACAGGGTAAACAGAGTGGAATGTAAAATCAGTGCGTTGTATTTAATCCGTGACCCTGTTCTGCCCTAAAGTGCACTTAAAAGTTAAAGTAACACCCAGAGAGCCACCTGCCCCCCCACCTCGTACCTGGCCCAGTAACTGGTGATTAAGACCAATTAATCATCGAGCGTAGTGTCAGTGCTACAGAGAGCCTGAGCTGATGAGTCAGAATTCTTTGTTCTTTTTTGTTCTCGTGGCGTTTTTACTCGCCAGCATTTGTCATTTTAATTATCGCTTCCTCCGAAATAGCTCCCTTACCTCTGCAGCAGGATCACACGTCAAGAGTTAAATCCTGGATGCAAAAATAGACCTTTAATGTGAAGCAGAAGATCATTATCATCGTTATGGGAGAAAAAAGGGATAAATCCAGATTGGAACATCGCCAGGTGGTATTTAAAGCAGGGAAGCACCTACAGCTACATGGGATCGCTTCATTTTAATGGCTAGCAACAGCATAGCCACACCGGAGGGATGCTGAGGTCCCTCTAGTGAAGTGGTTCCCAAGCTTTTTCCCATGAGTATCTAAGTAAAGCTGTGCCCCCAGCCTGCACACACACAGACCAAAAGAATAAAGGGATTCATTGCAATTCATAATTGGCAAAAATGAACATAAAGTGTAGCTTTTTTTCCTTTTCTTTTGGGTTCCTTTTATGGCTTTTTCCTGTTTTTACAATTTGGCTTCTTTTTGAGTGAAAATATATTTCTAAGTAATTTTATATACATATTTTGTTCCAGTGACTATCTTATTTTATTTATTTCTTTATTTTGCAAATTGTATTTTGAGAAACTCCGAGCACCTGAGAGCAGACAAAGCCTTGTGGGTGCCCCCCTGAGGGGGGTTCGGACCCCAGGTTGGTAACTATGGCTCTAGTGGAGCTGCTGTTAGTTGCAGTGCCTAATACAGAACGTTACAGTCGTATGAAAAAGTTTGGGCACCCCTGATAATTTTCATGATTTTAGTTTATAAATCATTGGTTGTTCAGATCAGCAACTTGAGTTAAATATATCATATAGCAGATGAACACAGTGATATTTGAGAAGTGAAATGAAGTTTATAGGATTTACAGAAAGTGTGTAGTAATTATTCAAAACAAAATTAGGCAGGTGCATAAATTTGGGCACCCCAACAGAAAAATTGACATCAATATTAGTAGATCCTCCTTTTGTAGAAATAACAGCCGCTAAACGCTTCCTACAGCTTCCAGTCTGGATTCTGGTTGAAGGTGCTTGGGACCATTCTTCTTTAGAAACATCTCCAGTTCAGTCAGGTTTGATGGTTTTCCGAGCATGGACAGCCCACATTTTTCAGTAATATTCATGTCTGGGGACTGAGATGGCCATTCCAGAACGTTTTTGTACTGGTTCCTCTTGCATGAATGCCTTAGTAGATTTTTGAGCAGGGTTTTGGGGTCGTTGGCCTCGGTGCAACTTGTCACTGATTCTTGAACATTGTTCTCAAGAATCTGGAGATATTAACTGGAATCCATGCGACCCTCAAACTTTAACAAGATTCCCAGTACCTGCACTGGCCACACAGTCCCACAGCATGATGGAACCGCCACCAAATTTTACTGTGGGTAGCAAGTGTTTTGTCTTGGGATGTGTGTTCTTTTTTTTCTGCTCCTTATGTCCAAATAACTCAATTTTAGTTTCATCAGTACACAGCACTTTATTCCAAAATGAAGCTGGATTGTCCAAAATGTGCTGTAGCACACCCTCAAGTGACTCTGTTTGTGGCGTGTCTGCAGAAAAGGCTTTCTTCTGCATTACTCTCCCATACAGCATCTCCTTGTGCAAAGTGCGCTGTATAGTTGAACGATGAACAGTGACACCATCTGCAGCAAGATGAGGTTGTAGGTCTTTGGAGGTGGTCTGTGGCTTGACTATGACTGTTTCTCACCATCCTTCGCCTCTGCCTATCTGAGATTTTTCTTGGTCTGCCACTTCGGGAGTTCCTTAACTAGAACTGTGCCTGTGGTCTTCCATTGCCTCACTATGTTCCTCACAGTGGAAACTGACAGCTGAAATCTCTGAGAGAGCTTTTCCCTTTCCCTGAACCATGATGTTGAAACAACCTTTGTTTTCAGGCCATTTGAGAGTTGTTTTGAGGGCTCCCATGTTGCCACTCTTCAGAGAAGATGCAAAAAGGAGAGAGAAAAACTTCCAATTGGCCCACCTTACCACTTTCTCATAGTTGGATTACACTTGTGTATGTAGATCAAGGGTCAATGAGCTTACAAAAAACAATTTTGTGTTCCAATAATTAGTGCTAAAGGTATTCAAATGACAAGGGTGCCCAAATTTATGCACCTGCCTAATTTTGTTTGAATAATTACTGCACACTTTCTGTAAAACCTATAAACTTAATTTCACTTCTCAAATATCACGGTGTTCATCTGCTATATGATATATTTACCTGAAATTGCTGAGTTGGACAACCAATGATTTATAAAGAAAAATCATGAAAATTATCAGGGGTGCCCAAACTTTTTCATACGACTGTACATAATGGTGCATCTGGATATTTTATGTTGGTATGCTGTAACTAAACCGTAAGACTTATTGGCGCTGATTTATTAGGGTTTAGAAGTCATGTTCCTGATTTAATTTACAATCACTAAAAGAGAAGCCATGCTTCAGGGCGGGACAAACAAAAAGCACTCACTCTATTTCAGGAACATTTCAGGAACCAAAATGTAACATTCCCAGAATATTTCAAGAACCAAAAAATATTCCCAGAATACTAATGGTTCTGGAATGTTTTAGGAACCAAAAACTAACATTTCCAGAACATTCTGGGAATCAATTCCTGTAAAGTTCCTGGGAACCAAACCAAACATTCCCAAAATGTTCAGGGAACCAAAAATGAAAAATCCCCAGAACATTTATGGGAACAACAACTAACATTCCTGGATCGTTTCAGGAACCAAAGAATAACATTTCCAGAATGATTCAGGAATCTGAAACAAAAAATCCCCTGAAAATTCTGGGAACCAAAAAGTAACATTCCCAGAATGTTTCAGGAACAAAAACTAGCATTCCTGGAACGTTCCTGGAATCCAAAAACTAACATTCCTTGAGAATTTTGGGAATCAAAAGCTATCATTGCTGGAACATTTGAGTAAACAAAAAACATTGCTGGAATGTTTCTAGAACCAACAACTAACATTCCCAGAATGTTTCAGGAACCAAACCTAACGTCCAAGATGTTCAGGGAACCAAAAACGTAAAAACTCCAGAATGTTTCTGGGAACCAAAAACGAACATCCATGGAACATGTCAGGAACAAAAGACTAATGTTGGTGGAAAATTTTTGGAACCAACTACTAACATTCCCAGAACGTTTCAGGAACCCAAAACAAACATGCCCAGAACATTCTGGGAACCAAAAACAAATGTTCTTGGAATGTTCTGGGAATCAAAAACTAACATTCCTGGAACATTTCTGGAACTAAAAATGGTTTAAACTAATGATTTTAAAATAATAATAATAATTTCAGCCAAATCGAACAACCAGTTTTTTATCATGCTGTTAGAAAAAGAAATCACACGGATGCTGTGAGCAGGAGTTACTGGGGTAGAATTTTACCCCCCTCCAAATTTCGAAGGAGAAATGTCCCCCGCACCCTCAGAACAATGCCTGTGACTGGGATATTTACTTTTGGGGTGGCACGGTGAGTGGAGACTCTGTGGAGTCTGTCTGTCCGGTTTGGGTGTTGTTTATATAGTTATTTCAGTTGCATGTCATAAGGTTTCAATGTCCTTTTTACACTCCATGCTAAAAGCTAAGGTGATGTGCTAATGACCACAGGGTTGGGAGTTCAAAACCCATCAGGACTGACTTCCAGCCAAGCTTGGACCTACCACAAGCTAAAAGATCCAGCTATGTAGCCTGGCTATCTATGGTTTCTCAGTGGTTAAGGGTCTGGACTAATAATTGTAAGGTCATGGTGATAAATCCAGGATTTGCTGATCCACAGTTGGGCCCGGGGTAAAGCTCTGAACATCTTACTAAGCTTAATGTCTGGTACTCTGAATGAAGGTGGCTGCTAAAGGTTGTAAATGCTGGCTTAGTGATATAAAAATATTGTGAACCCTTTATATTCTATTCAGTTTTATTCAACAAATTCAAAGAAGGGCTCGTCTAGACTGATATACTCAGAGGGCTGAAGCTGGGCCATTTAGCTTAATGCCATTTAAAAATAGACCAAAAACCCCTTTGTGCTCCTGATTTCTGTCTGTATATGTCTCAGTAAGTTTGCCAAGGGTTTCTTGAGCCACAGGAAGAAGAAGTGTCTCGAGCACTGCAAGCTTTACATCTTCTACGTTCTCTATTAAGTACTGACAGACTTTTGGAAAGCTCGGGATGTTCTTGCAAGGAGGATAATAAAATATTTAATAAACCTATCAGGGTGGTGCTTCTTTATGCCACACATACGGACTAGCTGTGTGTACTGCGACCACGCCTGGCTTAAAATAACATGCTCTTGAAGGGCTGAAATAGAGCTTCTGAAAAGGTTCTGAATAATTTCTCTAAAGATTCTAGAGCCATTGGCAAAAGCATTTATTCCAGTACTAAAGATTGAGGTTCTGGTACCAAAGACATCAATTCCAATACACAAGGATGTACCAAAAACTCCAGTTCCTGAACCAAAATTTGCAGTTTCAGTTCTGTAGGAAACAAATGTAGTACCAAAAACCCCATTTCCACTTTTTAAGGCTCCAGATTAAGTTCGAAATTTCCAAACACTCTAGTTTCAGTGACAAAAGCATTTACTCCAGTACTAAAGATTCAAGTTCTAGTACAAAATACACCAACTCCAATACTAAAAGAGCAAGTTGAAGTACCAAAGAATCAGTTCCAGAACCAAAATGCAAAGTTTCAGTTCTGAAGGTAACAATTGTAGTAACAAAAATCACACTTCCTCTTTTTAAGGCTTCAGTTTAGTTCTAAAAACTCTAGTTCCAGTACTAAAGATTCAAGTTCTAGTCCCAAAGACACCAATTCTGATACTAGAGGATCTAGATTAAGGACCAAAGACTCCAGTTCCAGAACCAAAATTATAATTTCAGTTCTTAAGGTAGCAATTATAGTACCAAAAAAACCCATGTCCACTTTCTACTCCAGTTCCAATTTGTAAAGCTCCATATTTAGTTCTAAAGTTCTCTAGTTCTCTAAATTTTCTAGTTCCAGTGGCAAACACATTTATGTTTTATTCCAGTGCTAAAGTGTCAAGTTCTAGCACCAAAGCCACAAATTCCAATACTAAAGGATTCTGAAGGTAATACTGATAGTACCAAAAAACATTTTCAATTTTAAGGCTCCAGGTTTGGTTCTAAAAACTCCAGTTCCAGTACTGGAGAGGCAAGTTCTAGTACTAAAGATACCAATCCTGATATTAAAGGATCTATATTAAGTACCAAAGACTTCAGTTCCAGAACAACAATTTACAGTTTCAGTTCTGAAGGTAACAATCGTAGTACCAAAAAAAACAATTTCCACCTTTTAAGGATCCAGATTTAGTTCTAAAGTTCTGAACACTCTAGTTCCAGTGACAAAGGCATTTGTCCTGGTATTAAAGATTCAAATTCTAGTACCAAATACACCAATTCCAATACTAAAAGAGCTAGCTGAAGTACCAAAGACTAAGTTCCAAAAAAAATGCCAGTTACCAATTGTAGTAACAAAAATCACATTTGAACTTCTTAAGGCTTCAGTTTAGTTTTAAAGACTCTAGTTCCAGTACTAAAGATTCAAGTTCTAGTCCCAAAGACACCAATTCTGATACTAAAGGATCTAAATTAAGGACCAAAGACTCCAGTTCCAGAACCAAAATTATAATTTCAGTTCTTAAGGTAGCAATTATAGTACCAAAAAACCCCATGTCCACTTTCTACTCCAGTTCCAATTTTTAAAGCTCCATATTTAGTTCTAAAGTTCTCTAGTTCTTTAAAGTTTCTAGTTCCAGTGGAAAATGCATTTATTCTAGTACTAAAGTGTCAAGTTCTAGTACCAAAGATACATATTCTAGTACTAAAGTATCCAGTTGAAGTACCAAAGACTCCAGTTCTGAAGGTAACAATTATAGTGCCCAAAGAACCATTTTCACTTTTAAGGCCCTATGTTTAGTCCTAAAGACTCAAGTTTCAGTACTGAAGATTCAAGTTCTAGTCCCAAAGACACCAATTCTGATACTAAAGGATCTAGATTAAGTACCAAAACTCCAGTTCCAGAGCTAAAATTATAATTTCAGTTCTGAAGGTAGCAATTATAGTACCAAAAACTCCATGTCCACTTTCTACTCCAGTTCCAATTTGTAAAGCTCCATATTTAGTTTTAAAGTTCTCTAGTTCTCTAAAGTTTTTAGTTCCAGGTGCAAATGTATTTACTCCAGTACTAATGTGTCAAGTTCTAGTACCAAAGACACAAATTCCAATACAACAGGATCCAGTTCTGAAGGTAACAGTTGTAATACCAAATAAAACCCATTTTCCACTTCTTACGGTGCTACGGCTTCCTCTAACTAGCCATGTATGGTACTGTACTGTACTCGCACTGTACTAATTACGCCAATTCCAAAACTAAATGATCGATTTCCAGTCCCAGCCTCCCCAGTTTTAGTCCTAAAGACCCCAGTTCAGCCTTTATTCCATTACATAAGCCTGAAATATAACTATTACATCATAAGCGTGACTGACAGTTGATATAATTAATATTAAAAGCCGATGTGGCAGCCAAAACGTAACACTTTATATTTATAACGAATAGACGATGTTTTATTCATTAGTGCTGTTTCGCGCTTTGACAGGTCACTAATAAAATCTGATGCCAAAGACAGGTGGTGGTTTTTAAAATTTAATGTACGCTTATTGAAATGCGTCATTCTCAGCACATAGAACTATCTGAATTAGTCAGCCTTTAACACGGAGAGGATACACAAATAAAACGAGACTGAAGAGCACTGACACTTAAATCAGGCCGCGGCTATAAAATGCCTACAGGCCTGAAAACGTCCAGATGCATCGCTGTCATGTATACGTTTAGAATAAACTGTAACTAAGCCGCCTGGAAGAGGACGCCAGTGAGGAGGAGGGTTAAAGATGGTATTAAGGTTGGAGATTCGTCTGCTCATCCAAACGTCCTTGGGCGGAATAAGAACGTGGACGTGGCTTGAATTTTTGTGGTATGACCTCCTACCGAGGGACAGGTGGCGGCTCTGGTATAAAGCTCGTATGAAGAAGCTGAAATTGTAAGCAGCGCTCATGTTCATGATCATTATCCTACATGTAAGCCATGGTTCCCAGTCTGGGGTCCCCAAACATCACAGGGGGTGGGTGAGGCTTTGGCTCTGAGTTTGTCAAAATATGATTTGCACGTTAAATAAAATGAAAATACACACTCAATGGAAAAACGTATATAAAATTAGAGGAGGCAAAAAGTTTGGATGTTAAAACAAAAATGCCCAGCTTATGTTTGATTTTTAGCGACATGTTTACCTGTCTTGGAAAGAGAAAAGGAGCCTAAATGAAATGTAACCAGACAGAAAAGGAAAAAAAAAAAATCTATAAGTTATTTTTGGCAAAAAAGATTTGCAATGAATCACTTTATTCTTTTGGTCTGTGTATGTTTGAGCTGCAGTATTTAAGCTTTTCATAAATACTCGTAAGGGGAGCTCCAAGGAGAAAAGGTAAGGAGACAGTGCACTAAAGCATCTCACCCACTGGTTTTTCTGCTTTGAGCTGGAAACCTTTCTTACGTTACGAAACATTAAAACAATGAGTGAGGAGTCAGGAGATTACACTCGAGAGAAATAAATGATTATTGATTTCCCTCAAACAAACACTTCCTCCAACATCATCTGCTGTCATTTCCAGGTGAAGTGTTTATCTGACATAATATGGTCTTCCTCATGCGCAGTCACACAGCTACTGAGCTGTTATTATTGTTAGCGTTCATGATAACCCATAGATAATAGCCCCCTGCTTAACATCCCCATACGCACTACCAAACACAATAAACACCGGATTAACACCTCTTATCACGGCTTAACTGACTGCAGTCAAACTAAGGCTCAGGTTTCACTATCGATTTTATGTCTTTCTCATTGGTCGAGGCTTGCTAAACTTAGACCGTTAGCTCAATCAGATGTAGTTTTATATGTAGTTAATAGTAATAATAACACTTTTGTGTGCTGTACAGTGTCAGTGATCCCAGGTTTGGTCTGTGCTGGTCTGTGTGGACTTTAGCATGTTCTCCCAGTGTTATTTTCCCTAATCAGTGGTTAATAAGCGGTGGCTCCAGCTGGTAACTTACAGCACTTTGCTGCTAAGGTGTTGTTGCCAGATAGCGTAGGACAACTTCCGAAGGTCTTGTGGAGTCCATCACTCTGTAGATCAGAGCCCACAGGGGACCGAGAACATATTAGGCAGGTGTTGATCATGGTTTGGCGCATTGGTTTGGTTATACCAAACCTAGCAGTTATTAGAACATAGTAGTGCATTTTAGTAACTGAAATATAGCTCAGGTTCTTCTCTCTATTATCTCTGTATCCCAGTTTAGCCTGATTATTTTTCTTCATACTCTCTGGGCCAGTCAGATGCTCCTTGGCCCCTGGCTGCCTTGATGCCTGGTTATCAGCAGGGACTCAATTGCAGGGTACAGAGGTTATGCAATGAAAGAGACTCATGCTGTTTAGTCTTCCCGAGTTAATGCATAAGGGCACGTCTCAGACCCGAAGCAGGTCGACCTCGAGCGTTTTATAACTTCTGTCAAGCGCATATGCAAGGCTTTAATAAATCAACCCAGTGCCAAAGAAAAGTGCAAAACTTCTGTCCTTAGTGGCTTCCAAAGTCCCAAATGTAACAGTTAAAAAAAAAAAAAAAACAGCCTTCGAAAATCCTCAATAAGCCTGCCGAAATGGCCTAGATGCGCTAGTTCACCCTTATCATAATTACATATATTAGTATAATTTTACATATTGGCTTTAAAGTTATGGCACCCTTGGTTTCGTGAATGAAATCCTAGCTGTCAACAAAACAAAATACAAGTGAGATTACTGAGATTCCAGAAGAATCTCTTTTTTATTGACATAAATGTTTCATGCTCCATCCATCGCACTGATATAAAGTCACGATTCTGGTAGTGCTATTCTGCACACCATGGAAGCCTTAGCAGGAACTCCGTGTAGACGGTTTGACAGTGTTACTCATTAGACCTGAATTAGATGCTCATTCTCTATACCGGGTGGTGAGCTCATGCTTTTAAGTCCCACCCCCTGCAGTGCTATTTTTACTTCTGTCTCTTATTGTGCCTGAGGGGTACAGAGCTCCCCATTTCATCATCTGCTGGTGCATTTGAAGGCCACAGAAAAGCCATCGTGTCCAAATGAGCCTGTTTATTAGCAAAAGTGTTAGGGACTGGTGAGCATTTTGTGCTTTAGGAACGTGGATTCCACAATCTGATATGTGGTCCTATAAAAATAAGGGGGTGGGACTCGTATATCAGACCCCTACCCAGGTCCGAGTTGGACTGGACTGCAGTGTTTCTCCGAGGAAAGGTGGCGGAATAATAAATATTTACAATCAGACGATTTTTATGTCTAGACCTTTAATATCACATTTAATTCCTCGCCCAGTTTTTGGCTTTGTTGAAGTAATATATATTCACGGCTCATTTAAAACTTCAAAGTCACTACAAAATTAAACCAGGAGAGAAAAAATGAGAGCTCACAAAGTAAGAAGAGGGAATCAAGGTCACCCTTCTAGCAGGCTGGAAATCTGCTTCCCACAGGCCCTCCTCTTTAGGATAAGTTGGACGAAAAAAACAAATACAGACCAGTTATTTTGTTTGGAGCTCCCAGGGAGTCCATCAGACGACAACCTGCAACGAAAAGGTCATTGAGCAGATTTAGACGACTATTTTAATCACGGATTCCTCTGGCTGACAGATCCCCCTCCATCCACCCCGACCCCTTTCCGATTCCCACATGGCTTCACGCATAGGAACACGAACATGTAAGCGACCCCTCAAACGGACCCCTGATTGCGAGCTGAATCATACGTGTGTGTGTGTTTGGGTGGCCGCCAGGGCGCTCTCAATGAAACAGTCGCAGAGAGGAGGCTCACTGATGAGGGGAAGATCTGGATCTGGAGTGCACGCCGAATATTGAACCCAGATTAAAGAGGCTGTACGCAATTTCCCCTGATTATTGTTCCGGGCCGCCACTTCAGAAGGCCACAGCGAGTGTGTGTTTTTATTCTGCGCGAGGCGTCGCGGCATAATCCTCCCCCGTACAATGCGTACAAAACATGACGTGGAGTGAAAGGATGATTACAGATAGCTGTGATTAACACGTGCGCCGCCGGAGCTGCACTTTGCACAAATTGGTCGTTCAGAGTGTGGATTAAGTCCGGACGATGCAGCGGCGGCGCTCTTAAGAGCCTCCCTAAGAGAGGAGACGCCGAAACGTGTTAGCATGCAAATCGATTTTTCTGTTCATATATGAAATTACTTTTTTGCTTCACCTCTGAGCTGATGGCACTTTTTTCGAGGAATCGGTTCAATTTGGTTGGTTAAATGGAACAAAATAAAAAATTTCAACTTATAATATGCTGGTCATGAATTGGCCTCCACGGACAGTTCTTGACAAAAAAGCAAACATGCAGTATGGTAATCCGGTCCCAGTCGAACCTTGTGCGGCGATACAGTGGTTTGAGGGTTTTGCTTTGCATACCTAATCAGCCAACAAACTCCCTAACAGTGACTCTTGGTCTTCCAGACCTTCTCTCGGCTTTAGTCAGCTGCTGGTTCAAATACTATTTTAAAATTTGACACTGTCTCCTTTTATGTCTTGGAAATTGCAAACAAAAACATGTAGATGCCTTTTAAGGCTTCTCTTGATTCGTGAGAGTCCATTATTTTCATTTTCCGAAGATCATTCAGCTGCTTAGTCACTGTAAAGGCAAGTCTGTGTTGCATAAGAGGTGAAAGATTGGATTTGTGCACCTTTACTTACGCACAGCCCTCTGCATTAGGATAGTAATTCATTTTTTGGGTGCCAAATAATGTATTCATATGAATTTTATTGCTGTATCATGGTGCCATCAGCCAATCAATGACCAATCGAGGACAGGGGCATCTGATTCGAAATGTGAATCATTTTCCCTTATAGTCTAACATCAAAACCAGAATCTCAGCTATTTACCTTCCTTGCATCTTTCAAGTAACAAGAAAATATATCTTTTGAAGAGCTAGAAAAACAGCACTGGAAAAGTGATTTTGTAGAGCCTCCTTTTGCTTTAATCACAGCCATCAACTTTGCATCTAGGCTTGTTCTTCCTCACAGAATTGTTCAAGTTCAGCACAGTGGTTGCCCCAAAATACATTTTAAGCACTTAGAATATATCTGGAGAAAACTGACAGAGCTCTTTTTATATATTTAAGGCTCTGTTCTTAACGTCAGTAGCCACATATTCGGTTTTGTCTCAAAGCTGTTCTTCCAGTACCAGTTCTAGTCCTCATACCTTTACATCAGAGGGCGATAACTCCCCCCAGCCCCTCATCCTGTTGGCTGAGGATGCCATGTCACCATAATTTACCCTCTGAGGACACGAGTACCTTCAGTACTTTCAATATTTATTATTTTATTTATTATACAGGCTATTGTATTATAGTGTGTAGATTTACAGTATATTCTCTGTCTTACTATATATATTTTTTTAATTTATTACAGTCCATATATTATATTTTATTTAATTATATTATTTATACATTTTGTTTATATTTAGCCATTATTATTATTATTATTATTATGAATTATAATCTATAATTTTATATTCTCTATTTTATTATATTCTTCATAATATTTCATTCTCTTCAAAAAAAAAAAAAAAAAAAAGAAAATATATATATATATATATATATATATATATATATATATATATATTCTTAAATTTTAATTATTATTTTTATGTTTATATTATCTTATATTTAGATTATTCTGCATATTTAAATGATTATTATTATCAATTTATTATTTATTTAGTTTAATTTAGGTTATTTCTTACATGTATCATCTAGGCTAACCAAGGAGGTCTTTACTTTTGACTCTTATTAATCACATTTAGGGAATTTTTTCTTTGCTGCTGTTGCCCTAGACATGCTGAATTTAGACTGTGGGCCTACATATTTGTTTGTTTGTTTAATGACCATCACGTCAGCAATAATGGCTATTCACAGTCAAACATTCTGGGCCAATTTAGAGCAACCAATTAACCTAACACATGTTTTTGAAATGTGGGGGTAAACCCGGAGAACCCGGAGTAAACCCATGGAGAAACGGAGAGGTCATGAGGAGGTCTAAAATATAAAGTCCAGTCGGGTCTTTAAAAAAGTGCTACATAAATAAATTTGACTTGACACACCTAGAGTGAAAAGCAAAGGTTTAGTGTTTCACCATTTGAGAGTGCAGACTTTATCTATTTAAAGGCGGGACGCCACAAAAGCTCGATAAATCCCTGCATGCTCTAACCTCCCATCAAAATCGGAGGCGGCTGTGCCACCGTGAAGTTCGTATCCATGCAGTATCTCAGGTGGACTTATCGCGGATTTCTTATCAAGGTCATTGGAGCGCAGTCTGGAGTGCAAGAGGATTAGAATGAACGGAGCAAATCCTATGAGCTCACGTTATCAAACGCATTGTTGTGTTAAGCTCAATCTTGGAAACCCTGAAAGACCAGAGCTCGTGCACTTAAGCGAATAAACATGGCCGCTGGATTTGGGAACCCTGTAGGACCGGACTGAAGTGGCTGATGAACCTCAGATTTGAGTCCACCGTATAAAACATCGGGTCATTAGAGACTCGGGTTTGGTTGTAAAAATAAATGGGATGTCATTACGCTTATAATGTTAGTAACCAAGGCAAAGGAGGTTTAATGAGGCATCCGAAAATGATCTTTTAATACGTTTAAGCACCCAGCGACGCTTTCACTTCTGTTATATAACTGCTATTTCATTCAGGCGTCGTCCTCAGTCGTACCTGTAGGAGGTGCTCTAATCAACGTTAGCTAACTATATATAGACGTGACCTGCATGCAGGTGCGACTGTGACTCCCAAACTGTCTCTGTTGGGCTCACCCACATTGTTTGGATTGTTTTTTTAAGATTATATCAGTTGCAGGTCATCCTGGATAAGAACATCTCCGAAATGACTGTGGTTAACTAGATCTGGTTCTCTGGTGGTTGCCAGGTGTTTCCTGAACGTCCTTTTCACAACACGACAGCTACAGTACAGGTGCACACTGTTTATCATCTGCATTACGATCTGTGAAACATAGTCACATAGTCTTTTTATGCTTCTATAATGTAAATATAAAGGGTATTTTGACAAGACAGCTCAGTGCAAACGATACGTAAATGTGTCAAAGATATGGCTGAAAACGCGAGTGGTTGATGAGTGATCGAAACGACTGATACTTTTGTTTGACGGAATCCAAAAATGCATCGATAGACAGCATTACGAACAACACGGAAGATCAGCCAGATGAAACAGAGACTCAACGAGTGAATACGAACCAGTTTATATAGTTATAGATTAGAGAGAATATACAGGTTGTAAACAGACAAACAAAGGAGTACTACATACAATAGGACAGGTACATACACTTACAAACACCATTTACTGCTTGGTACAAATAAATAGAGTAACCTACACAAAAAAAGTCTCTAAACACATCAACCGGGATAGAAGGGTCTCATGATCAAACGTAGTTACTTACACATATATACACGAATCAGGGTTGCCAGATTCCATAAGTAAATCAGCTCACAGGTCTATGGAAACAAGGTCAAAAGAAGTAGTTGCATCAAGAGTAACTTTAGGTAAAAGAGTCTTCCTGTAATGAAATTAAAAAAAAAAAAAAGAAAAACAACAGCCAGTTCTACCGGTAAGACCAACCTGGTTCACCAGCTAAACCAGCACCAATCTCATGTGGTCTTGCTGGTTTTCCAGAATACTAACATCCAAAACAAAACGCAACTACACTTTGGAAACAAGCCCCAAAAACCTGCAACCCAAAATGACCAATATTTGTAAGCAAATGTATAGATACAGTAAATAAGTCCACAGTCAGTTAGAATGAGCAGACTTGGCAACCATGACACAACCGGACAGCAGCTCTTAAACTCCCACCTCTACTCGTGGATCTGCAGCTTTTATTGGTTGTTGAGGTCACCAGCTGTATCCAGTCACAACATCCGAAGATAAAAGACAGATTGTTATTTTATAATTGTTTTACAGCTTTTAAGACCTCGTTTGTTAAATTGATCGGACGCCATTAAGCAGCGTTTACCTGTAACTATTCGCAGACCTTTATCCTGTGTCATATTTTGGGTTTGGGTTGCTGTCAGTCCATTGCAGGGCACACACACACACTCTTAGACACTTTAGAGACACTGATTGACCTAACAAATGTTTTTGGCATGTGGGAGAAATCTGGAGTAGTCGCAGGAACCCCACGCAGATATAACGATACAGGCGGAGACTAGGCTCGGTTCGAACCGAGGAATCTCCGGAGCTGTGAGGCGACAGGGCTGAACGCTCGCGCCACCGTGCCGCCCACGCCGCGTGTGTGTGAATAAAGGTGATTTGAGCTGAAGTTTTGAATCACGGCCCCTGTTGTAGCCTTTCTGTAATCCTTTGTGTGTGTATGTGTGTGTGTGTGTGTGTGCGTCACTGTTGCCATGCTGCACTGCACCCCGCACGTCCTCCGCCGCCGCGCCTGCCCGCGCTATACGCTAATGACAAATGAGTGAGCAATCCCTCGCTCTACACCTTCAACTTGATGGCCTCCTCCTCTTCCTCCTCCTCCTCCTCCTCCTGCTCAGCACCCGGCGTCTGGCTGGCACGTCCCAGCTCTGCAATACTGCAATAATCCCTCAACATCTCTGCACACTTCCCAAAATAACCTGCTCCTGCAAAACAGCGAGAGGAGATACATATGTATGTGTGTACGAGTGTGTTAGTCAATGTGTGTATGCATGTGTGTGTGTGTGTGTGTGTGTGGTTTTTTCATGCTTGTCTGTGGCTTGTCAGCACTGAACTTGTTAGCACACTGGCAGATTAAAGCTTTGTAGCTTCTACATAAATGCCCCACACACACACACACACACACACATGCCCTGTGTATGCCTTACTATAATGATCCCACATCATCCGGTCGGCACCAGCAGCTTCTCCTTTCTTGCCTGTGCTCTTTAATTCCCATGTGCTTCCACAGATCAGCTGCTTGCAAGTCTAGATATCAGATCTTTAAAAAGAAGACGCCGCTCGCCGAGTTTTGATCTTTTTTCGGGCCGACTGTAAGCCGATTTGCTATCGCCACATCTTCAGGACTATTGTTTAATTTTGCGCATGCCTAATCCCTGTTTTTTGGGTTTGGGCTTCTCCTGACAAATATGACATCACGAGTAACTTTAGCTAAGAGACTTCCAGTAAAGAAATGGCAAAAAAGAAAAGGAAAACAACAGCCAGCTCTACCAGTAAGACCGAGCCAGTTCAACTAAACCAGCACCCAAAACACAACTTATTGCTCTTTATATTTATTTATTAATTGCTGTTGAATTGTAGCAGGGTTATAAATCTTGTACATAACAAAAGCACTCACATGATTGTTACAAAAAAATAAAAATAAAAAATACCAGTGGAGTTTCTGAAGAGTTGACTGAACTTATCTGTTTTTGTTTGGAGCCTATAAAGTAAACACTGAAAAACACTTACAAATAAGTAGCGGAAAATCATAAACACAAACACGAGGAACTTACCCAAAAAAGTCGTCTCAAAACACAACAACCGAGTTAGAATGGCCTCTAGATCAAACATGAGGTGAGGTATTTACCTACACACGTATACATGAATCAGGGTTGCCAGATCCCACAAGAAAAACAACCACACAGGTCTATAGAAACAAGTCCAACAGAGAAAAGAAGCCAGTTCTCCAGCTAAACCAGCACCAAACTCATGTGGTCTTACTGATTTTCCAGAATACCAGCACCCAAATCATTATGGTTGTTTTTTAGCAGGGTTGTGAATCTTGGATGTGACAAAATGACTCACATGGAAAAAAAAAAAACATGCCAGTGGAGTTTCTGAAGAGTCGACTGGACTTTTAACTGTTTTTTGGAGACGATAAAGTAAACAAGGTTCTCAAAAGAACACAAAAGTGTCAACTTTGGTATAGAAAATCATTTCTGAATAATTTTTTTGAAACGATTGGAATCTTGTGTACACGCCAGCATCAGAACACTTATCCAACTCTTATAAAGGTGATAAAACCGAAGGTTTCTCAAAAAAAAAAAAAGGACAAAAAGAAATCCATAAAATTCTCAACTTTCTTAACTTTGGTGTTTCTTACATAACAAAAATAAATATAAAGTAACAGCTGTGCTTCTTATCAAAATTCTGAACCATTACAGCATTTATTTGTAAGAAAGAAAGGAAAGGACAGAGAAAAATGAAAGTTTTTGGAGAGTTGTGTTTTATCCTTGACTTTTGGAGTTTTGTCAACTGTGGTCTTTATTTGTTTTTTTTTTTTTAATGTATGCCAATTAACATTTTAGAGATTAGAGAACGTGTTCCTCAGTAAATAAATGAACAAGTGTAATATTTTTATCTAATTTAACTATGTTCTCTTTATTAGGACTTGTGTGAAAATCTGATAAGCTTTAGCTCATTTATAGAAAAATAGAAGATTTGAAAGGGTTCATAAACTTTTAAGCACCAATGTATGTGTAAATTAAAACTGAAAATCATCCTGTTTGACGAAGCTATCTGTAGCACTTCATACTACGTAAAGTTCTGGTATTGACTACATAGCATACTGCAGTGTTTCACATGTATTGATCTATTTATTAGCTTCATTGATCATCACATATTGATTTTCTATTGGCTTTTTTTAGTATATAAGATGAGTCAAATCTTATCTCACTGTGAAGCTGCCTGCAGTACATCTCTGTCCCTCTGTGGTGCGCTGTGTTGCTGTTTCTCTGCTTGTTTCTCTGGTGGTTGTGTTACTCGGCCAGCTTTCCACCATCGAAGCAAGATCTGAAATAGAAACTGATCCACAAATGTCCTGATATCCATATTCATATATATTTAACCAGTCGAACATCGCTCAGCATTCAGTCTGCTCACGCCGATGCTGCATGTGTTTAAGGACATTTTGTTTTTAGTAAAAAGTTCTGCCCCATAGGCCGTGCTATTTCGTGTATCTGGTAATATAATATACGAGTTAAGCAGGTTAATTATCTTAATAATAAGGAAAATAACCTGATTTAATAACCTTATCACATCTGTTTTAAACCTTTCTTTGATTTTGATCACACCCTTTAAGTCTAGTTTAAAGACATTCCTGTTTTCTTGTGCTTTTATATTTGCGATATGAATAGTGCCAACGTGTCCTTGTACTTTGGGATATGAATAATGGAAATCTGCCTTGCGTATTTCAAGGTTTGAAGAATACTCTTGTGTGCGCATGTATTTTGGAAGCAGATTCTTTCTTTGTATGTGCACTACTCCGCTTTATATTTCTTTAATCCCTTTACTTTTATTTCCAAATGTATCCGGTTCATTGTCATTTTAAGCCTCATTCTTTTCTCTTTTACCACACTTGCTTTGTCTGGCTTTGGGAGAACCTTCACAATTCCACACAGACTGTGACTGGTGTCGGTACCATAGTCGCCATCCACCTTATTTGTTCTGGAGCTCATCTGTAATTCACAGCTACCAGCTGTAGTGTGAACCTTAATAGCAGATACACAACTCTTGCTCCCCAGAAGACAAACAGCTAATGCTGCACGACTGCACCCCGCTGTTCCCTCAGTGGTCGTTTATTTTGTCACACAGACTCTTGAGCCACCTCTGCAGGGATGCACCTGCACCGAGACTCGGCTGAGGCGTGCTGGCAGTGACCATGATCAAGAGATACTACCCTGAAGGCAACAAGTGGAAAGGACAGGTGTGTTTGCCCTGGGGATCGAGTCCAGTCATGGCATTGCCAGCATGAATCTATGTCTGAGGTAGGGTCACAGATGGCAACAGGGAAGCTTGGTATTCTAAAGTTCACGTGGTACATCACAAAGGGTAGTGCAAAAATGTCCAATCAGGTGAGTCCTGAGAGCAAACGAGGGTAGGAACACCATTGGTGATGCTCTTTAAGGGAAAATGGCTTCCAATTTCCCCTTGTTGATCAATGCTATTGAATCCGGGGTATCTGTAAGCGCATGTTTCAGAGAACGCACATATTAGACCTCACTGTCCATCGCTGGTTATCCACTCCAGGGATGAGCATCGCCCTCTCGACGACAAGAGCAAAACCAGCCAATCAATCGCGTCTGTAAGCTTGTGTAAACAACGCAAGGGCAGATGCAGCCATCCTTCTTTCATATTTATGATTGCCCTTATGTAGAATGACTTACCATAGGGCTGGGCAGTTGAAGGTGAAGAGCCTTACTCAAAAACCCAACAGTGGCAGCTTGGCTGGGATTTAAACGTACAGCCCTCTGATTGGCAGTCCAAAGCATTAGCCTCATGCCTCATGTTTGATGGGCATCACTTTCTTGATGACCAGGGACTGGATTCACGAGCTTTTTTAAGAAAATCTTCTCCTGGATTTCATAAGAATGTTTCAAAAGCAATCCTCAAATATTCTTAAGAAAACCTGAATTGTTTTCTTATGTAAACTATGGCATTTGAATTGGTATTTAAAGTTATTTTGTAAGTTTACTCCACTCAGAGCACAGCACAAAATAGTTTAAACAGCAAGACACAAATAAGAGCAAAAATAAAAACTTTAAGAATAAGATCATTCTTAAGAAGTTATTTGAAAAATATATTTTATCGTGACTTCTTTCTTAATAATTGAGTTGCCCCAAATCTCAGGGCAACGCTAGCCAATCAAACCCATCTGTTAGCTCATACACTCAGTGCCAAAAATATAACGCACGTAGATAGAAATGTCATCAGATTGCTGCTATGGACTGAACCCGTATCGCCTTTAAGGACGAATCCAGGTTCTGTTTGGGATCTGATGATGGTCGGGTTCAAGTATGGAGGCCTCGTGATGAGCACGTCGATCCTTCCTTTGCTTGTGGAGCGACACACTGCTCCAACTGCTGGCGTGATGATCTGGGGAGCCATCGCACATGACAGTCATCCATAGTAGTGATACGAGGGACACTAACAGCTCAGCGATATGTGCAGGACATCCTGCAGCCATGTGATGCCTTTCATGGCAGGGCCTCTAACTGGGAGCAGGATAATGCTCGCCCACACACAGCAAGGCTTTCCCAGGAATGTCCCTGCCAGATCACAAAACTTGCTTGGCCTGCCCGGTTGCCAGTTTTATCGCCAATCGAGCTTTTATATGACCAGCTGGGACACCCGCTTCAACAACCTACGAGTGTGCAGGATCTACAGACCCAGCTGTGACATCTGTGGGCAAATGTGGCATAGGATGCCATATGGAACCTGAATGTCCATGCCCAACCATATATTATTTTGCACCCAGGCTAGAGGCGGCCTAAGAGGGTAACAGAGCCTCCTTTAAAATGTACAGTTTTCCCCAATAAACTTATCTTTTCACTCTAATATTGTAATCACTGACATATATCATCACTACATTCATACGCATAAAGTTTCATTACATTGCAGCAGCTCCTTTTTGGTGAGTTATTGTTTTCTTGCAAAATATGGTCACCGATCTCAAATGGTTTAGAGAATTCACCCGTTGTCCTTGACCTCACCTCAATTCGCTCCAGTGACGAGTATCACTTGAGAACCAGAGCAGAACGAGCCAATTTTGTCATCTGGGAGCTCAGGTTTATAAGCAAGGGCAGTGAGTGCCAACCTCCATTTACATTTAGAGCACTTTGCAGATGTTCCTATCCACAGGGACTTACAATTAAGCTGAGCGATGTAAGGTTAAGGGTCGTTCTCAAGGGGGCACCAGTGGCAGTTTGTCTGATTAGTAGTCCAGAATGGTAACCAGTGATTCACTACTGCCTCCAAGCATTGTGGAAGCCCTGCATGTTTAGGTGAAAGCACATTAGATGTCACCCGCTTAGGCTGGTTATCCACTAGAGTGATACATACCACTTTTATGATGAGCAGACCAACACTAGATATTTGTAGGTGTATGTGAGCTTGTCTACACAGTCTAGCAAAATTGAAGCCAAAAGTTGTTGTGTCCTCATATTTTGGAGCTAGCCCTCACGTTCCCAGATCGGTAGACCATTACTGGTCAGTGGGACGTCTTGTGTTGTTAGATACAATCCAGTGTTTTTGATAGTATTGTGGTCTGCCCAGCCCCAAATGTGGCGACCATCTGTGCTAGGTGTCCTTTTGCCAGCCTTTCTCCAAACTCATTTGCCACAACCTTGTTACTGGTGTTCTACACACTTCAGAGTCTGTCCAACATCTGACCTTCTGGTCTTCTGCACCATTCATCCTGGAGCAACAAACCTGGAAGAACAATAAGGCAGTGCTCCCAGTGGATCGGCACTGAGCTCGTTTTCCATTATCATTTCTCTGTTAAGAAATCATCACATTAAAACGTGTTTGTTTGTGTAATGATAATGAATGATAATGAAGTTAAATTAAAAATCCACTCCTCGGCACCTGGAGGGCTGCAGAACTGCAGCGCTGCGTTTTCTCCTCTCAAACAAACCCAGTTTACCTTGGAAAGGGCTTGGCGATTAGCCTAGCTGATGAGCTGAGTGAGGGATGGAAATGATGGAAAACTCTGCACTGATCTACACTGACTTGAGTTCAACACCCGTGGTTTAATGACTTTAATTCTCAAACACACCCAGTTCAAATAATGAACTGCACGATAATTAGCTTGCGAGTTTAATCAGATGAGTTGCTGAAAAAAAAAAAACTAGCAAAAACCTGAAATGGTGCCGTCTGCAAAACTGTAATCTGGAATCAGAGATCTGGCATGAGGAAAGGAAATCCATTTACTCTTCTTTTTTGGCTCAAGGGGATTTATGAGTGGACCTGAATGCTGCATTTTAGTTATCTAATATACAGTCCTGTGCAAAAGTATTAGACCACCGTTAAATTTGGATTCGTCACTCCATAATCCTCCTTTGATTCCTTTTAGTTTTTTAAAACTGCATACAAATTTCCTGTATTTTCTGGTTGTATTATAATAAATAGGATGAGAAATAATTATATATGGTCATTATGGCATTTCTAAGACAAAGGTCTGTCTAATACAATGGAGGCCTAAGACTTTTGCACAGTATCGTATTTCAATTTGGTCCCTGCAGAGGTTATGTGAACTTGTGCCATTCGGGAATACCATTGCTATGAAGGGGAGCACTTGATCCGGAACAAGACCATCACACTGTCGATGTTATTGACTTCAGCTGTCGGTGGTTTTACTGTTATGGCTGATTGGTGTAAGCCACAGATAATCGGTGCACAATCACTAAGCGCTCATCAATACCATTTGCTTTTTCCTGTCAACAATGAACATGAGATATACTGGATATATCCCAAACCTGCTCACCTTTGGCATGTCCATCATTTCTGGTATTGATTGTTTGTACATCCTGTTCGAAGACCTTTTGGTTCTCCATTCCCACCATACAGCAATACCTTCAGTATTCACACCATTTTCAATCCATCGTATGGCCATCTCTCTCATTCTGTTTCTCTCTTGAGTTTTCTTTGTGAGCCAAAATATAATGGCCATCTGATCCACTGTGAGGTTTAGGTAGGTGCCCATGTGTCAAATTGATGTTTACGTGAGTGGCTGGACCCTGGATTTGCCAGCAGAACATTCCCCAGAGCTTCATGCTCTCTCCATTGGCTTCTGTTCTTCCCACTGTGCATCATGGAACCATCATAGTGACCATCCAGCTGATCAGACTCCAAGGTCCAACAAGTTATGATTCATTTTGTTTATGCCTTTATTTGTTTAAAGGTACTTTCTTCACATAAAAGGCTTATTTTCTCGAAATACTGTTGAACCTAGGGACTCAAACTTAATTGATTTAAAGTCAGAATTCATTTCATACATCTTGATATGTGTACAGGTTTTATTATTGCTCAGAGTCAGGATTTTTCGATTTTGGGGGCAAAAATATTCCAAACAGACACTTCAAATGTCTGAGTTGGTCATATAAAGAAGCGCTCGAATTCTGAGGTTGCAACGTAAAGTGAAAAGTATGTGGACGCCCCAAAACATCCACAATTCCTGATATTAGTGTAGTGTTTGTACCCCTTTCCTGCTACAACAGAGAAAGCTTTTCACTAGACTTTGGACCATGACTCTGTGTCCACTGATGTTGGACTGTAAGCCCTGGCTCACTGTTGGCATCCCAGCTCACATTAAATGCGTCTGATGGAGGTAAGAGCGGGTCTTTGTGCAAGTCTTCCATCAAAGTTGGCAACCCATTTCTTTATGGACTTTGTTTTAGGAGGGCAGAGCAGAGAGTTGATGAGCTGACTTGGAGGTTGGAGGTGCAGACCTATAAAAGTGCCATACTGAGAGTCACTGAGGTGTTCAGGTACAATCCATTTTACTGCCACTGTCTGGAAAGATTAAGCTTGAGATTACGGACCAGTTAGCAGTGAGTGTGTAAAAAAAATAGATCACTAATTAGAACAGTGTCTACATAGTTTTGGTCATATAGTGTACATCCTCTATATGGAAATGCTCCATTAATGTATCAGCATTTTGTCGGGATGGTCGACATTCCTGTCTTTATTGAGCAGGGACAAATGTAGCAGGTGCAGCATAAAGCACCAGATGAACATCACACTAATTCATTTGTTCCCCCACTTCAGCCGCTGTCATTGTTCTCCTGCATCAGCCCCTCAGGCCCCATCGCGTCCTCTAGTCTCGAGGCTCCTCGGTTCATAAAGAACACCTGATTGAATCCGTTCCTGACTCCATTTACCCAGTGAATCCATGGCGTCCTTGAAGCACCCCTACATTTACCACTGAAGTGTTGGACAGCCCCGGGCCTCCAGCGCCGAGGGTAAATACCTACATTGAGATGTTGTCACCGAGGCAGCCGCCACGCGGCGTTCCTCCTCATCTCGCGCCAACGGAAGAGCTCCACCAGCCGCCGGGTGCCATTAAAAATGCATGCATGCCATTTTGGAGGCACTCACAGGTGCTTGGTTCTGACTGCAAGACACTCGTCACAACGTGAGGCTGAAAAACCGAAGGAAAAAACCTGGATTTCACCTCAGGTAACCATACCGCCGTCTGGTTTGTACAAAATTCATGGGAAATGGCGCCTCCTGTTCTGTTT